>BLBF01000055.1:9966252-9983423 GCA_015471245.1 Laticauda colubrina | reverse complement strand
GAAAGAAAGAAAGAAAGAAAGAAAGAAAGAAAGAAAGAAAGAAAGAAAGAAAGAAAGAAAGAAAGAAAGGGAATCAAACAAACAAACTTGATCCCTTGGTTGAAGAATATGTGCCTAAAGGTTGTATTACTTACAGTAATTATGGCCTGGTTTAGAACAAAGTTTTTGGATGGGCCACTGTTCAGGAGAGGGACTTTCAATCCCAAAAGCTGGTAGGAGTAGAAGAAAGCTAAACCTTATTGCATTTCATTTACATTTAAATGGAAAACAATTTTTTTAAAAAAATAATTACATACCATTAATGTTATTATTCCTTTGCATTGAATCAGTTCACCTCTTCTGTCAGAACAAAAATTACAGTTTGCAGGACAACATTGGGAGAACTTTGTGAACTGTACTAAAACTTTAAGGGAGTCCATGGGCAACCCTGAGACCTCTAATCCTGCCCCCCTGCTTTCAAATAATCTAAACACGTAAATGGAAACACGTACATGCAAACCTGTTGAAGACCTCAAGGCATGTCACTCTGTCTGAATAAGCCCCTTCAGTTCATCTCAGGAATGGACCATCTTTTTTTGGCAAGCCGTGACTTGCATTGAATGTCTGGAGTGTGTGTGGATAATCTATACCAGGGATCTTCAAACTTGACAGCTTTAAGACCTGTGGACTTTAACTTCCAGAATTCCTCCTCCAGTCATCTTAACTCAGGAATTATGGGAGTTGAAGTCCACAAGTCTTCAACCTGCCAAGTTTGAAGACCCTTGATCTACTACACCTATGGATTTTATCCAGTGCTGCACTTCCATAAGATCATATAGCTGACGTTTGGTGGCAAAATACAGGCAGTCCTTGACTTATGATAGCAGAAACGGGCCTGTTTCCGGCTTCCGGAGGGCCTCCAGAGCCTAGGGGAGGCCATTTTCACTCTCACAGAGGCCCAAGAGAAGCCTCCAGACCTTTGGGAAAGCGAAAAATGATCCTACTGGAAGTACCAGAAGTCATGAAACGGGCCTGTTTCCAGCTTCTGGAGGGCCTCCGGAGGCTGGGAGAAGCTTCTGGATCTTTGGGAAGGTGAAAATGCCCACCAAGGCCATACCCACCCAGCAATTGTGCAGTGAACTGGTTGCTGGGATTTTTGAATCCCATTTTTGAATACAGGAACTACTGAATTCACTCCTGTTTGACATTGCCTCACCAAGACATAATCTTGATCCTACGGTCAAGTTAATGTTAACCTAAATCGAAATAGAATTAGGAACTACATGACTCTGAATTCCTAGGACATATGCTCCATTACCTGTGCAAATGATCCATCCAATTATGGTGGATTAAATAGGGTTAATTATTATGGTGGGCCAAAGGGGGACTATTAAAGTATCAAAGCGCAGAACATATTTTGCATTAAGATTGAAATTTCCCTTCCTCCATGGAAGGCAGAAGTTAGTCATCAAGCTCATATTTGTGAAATGGCCTCTTTTGGGATTGCACAGATTAAGGGTGGGGTTAATCTCAGTCTAAGGAGTGAATCCCAGCTCCGGAGAGGAGATTTCAGAGGTTTTTTTAAAAAAGTAGACATCTTCTCTTTTTGTGTTCTGGCCCGCCAGCTGCCAGAGGAGCTGGTGGTAGACTCCGACGATGAGGAGGTTGGGGAGGGCCAGTCTTGGAGTCTGAGGAAGCCTCTGATGGATGCTCTGAGTCAGAAGCAGAGATGGGACCAGGGCTGTCTGACTTTTCCTACCTGCCCTTGGAGTTGGAGATAAGTGGGAAAGAAGAACAGCTGGAGCCTGTTCCAGATGCGTGTATGGGCAGAACTGTCAGGAGAGGAGAACAACTGAGAAACAGGGGCCAACTTGGGAGCAGGGGCACATGTGGATCTGAATGGGCCCTCCCTGTGGAATAAATACAGGCAAAAGGGGAGTGGTGGTTGCAGGAGACAATAGTTTGGAAGATTTGCTTATTGTGGTTCAACTCCTTGCCAGGAATTAATTTACAGCTTTGCGACTGGAAGCTCTCGGCCTGACAATTATCCAAGGACTGAAAAAGTCTGTTAACAGATAACAGATAATCAGAGTTGGAAGGGACCTTGTAGGTCATCTAGTCCAACCCCCCACCCAAGCGGGAGACCCTACACTATTTCTGACAAATGGCAGTCCAATCTCTTCCTGAAAGTCTAAAGAGATGAAACTCCCACAACTTCTGAGGGCAGCTTCTGTTCCATGGGTTGATTGTTCTCACTGTCAGAAAGTTTCTCCTTCTTTCCAGGTTGAATCTCTCCTTGTTCAGTTTCCATCCATTATTCCTTGTCTGGCCTACAGGCGCTTTAGAAAATAGCTTGACCCCTTCCTCTCTGTGGCAACCCCTCAAATATTGGAAGACCTCTATCCTGTCTCCCCTGGTCCTTCTCTTCACTAGACTAGCCAAGCCCAGTTCCTGCAACCGTTCATTGTATGTTTTAGCCTCCAGTCCCCTAATAATCCAGGTTGCTGTTCTCTGTACTTTTTCTAGAGTCTCAACATCTTTTTTATCGTGTGGTGAACAAAACTGGATGCAGTACTCTTGGTGTGCTCTTACTAAGGCTTTATGTGGTGATATTAGTATTTCCCTTGATCTCTATTGTATCCTTCTCTTCATGCAATTTAGGATTGCATTAGCTTTTTTGGCTGCTGCTGCACACTGATGGCTCATATTTAGCTGGTTGTTCACTAAGACTCCAAGATCCCCCTCACAGTTACTGCTCTTGAACCTGGTTTCACCCAGTCTATATGTGTCCTTTTGGTTCTTTCACTTAACCCTTGGAAGGATTATTGCTGGGACTTTTCTGTGTGTGAATGCCATGAATTCATAGTAACTAAATAAAGTGGTTTTTTTCCTGACAAGGAGTCTGTTTCTTGAGTTCTGCTGAGCCTGAATCAGAACACTTTGACACTGTGAACCACAAGGATGTTTTCAAGAGAAGTGGGTTTTGTTGATGGTTTTTCCTGTCTTGGGTGCAGGAGCATCCTCGCTGCTCCCGAATGTGGGATGGAGAACAATTAGGCACCCAATGTTAGATTGGGTGCAATCTTATCCTGAATAGACAAGGGGAGAGCGAGGGAAGAAAAAGACAAAGGGACAAGATGAAAGATAATTATTGCTTTCAAGCCTGACCGTGGTGGCTCCTTAATTGCTTCTGTAAAGCAGAGCTCTACGCCACACAACTGATTAAAGCAGCCCCTGCATCCATCTCGCTTTGTCAGTGTCCCCCCTCCTAAGCTTGTTTGCAGCCAGCAGAGACTGTGTCTCTATAGCTTTCCGTAGACTGAAGCTTGACCTAAACATGAGATACCACTGCAAATTACTCAGAGGGGAAGGCTAGCCTCTGAGGCATCCGGTATTTTATTTGGATTTATAAGTATTGAATGAAGAGTTTTTTAAAAAAGAAAGCAGTGCCACTCAAACTGATTGCCAATTCTGAATCCAGCCTGGCGGAACAGTGGTGGGATTCAAAAAAAAAATTACTATCTGTTCTATAGGTATGGCTTGGTGGGCATGGCTTGGTGGGTGTGGCAGGGGAAGGATACTGCAAAATCTCCATTCCCTCCCCACCCCACTAACCTGCTTTCCAGCTCTATTCTTCTATGTAGGGCATCAAAAGGAGACCCAGCCGATCAGCTGTGATGAGGGAGATAGAAAATAGATAGGGATGGGGCCAGTCAGAGGTGGGATTTGCTGGTTCTCTGAACGACTCAAAATTTCCACTATCGGTTCTCCAGAACTGGTCAGAACCTGCTGAATACCCCCTCTATGGCAGAAGCCATTTTTTGCTGCTTCATAGTTGCCACAAACTCTAAGGCGGTGTGTCAAACTCAATTTCATTGAGGGATGCATTAGGGCTGTGGTTGACCTTGGGGGGGGGGGGGCAGGTAGGCATGGCTGACTGGCTGGGCTTAGCCAACTGGACACCACTCCCCAAGCTGCTGGCATATTTCCTCTTTGTATTGGGTAGATCGGGACAAAGTGATGTGGACGGGCCCCTTACATTTCCCAGGACAGCCCCAAGGGCCAAACCCAACCACTTGTGGGCTATATCCAGCACGCGGGCCTTGAGTTTGATACCCTTGCTCTAATGGGAGGGAAGTAGATAGACCATCTGCGGACACAACAATGAGCTTTCCCATGGGAACCAAGTATCAGCGTTCCAGCAAAACTCCATTCCACCCAGTAACTCTGAGACAGACATCCCTCAATGGTTCCTTTTATTTGGATAGTAACTGGCACAACTGTGGAATTCCCAAATCTGAAAATTCCAGGCTTCCTTACAATAACTGAAAACTAAAAATCCATCCCCTGCACCCATCATCACATCACATGCCCCGATCACTAGCCATCCCAAGTTAAGACTTCCTCTCACTCATGGGCAAAACAACCTGACTTTGAATCAGAAAAAGACTGTTATTATGTCTAACTAGATATACTTCAAGAAATTCCCCCCTCCCACTTTCCCAGGCTCAGTTGTGGCAGTGTGGGAGCATCGGATCTCAATAAGGCTCCCAAAGCTGACACCAAGGTCATCCCAACAGGTGGCAGCTGAAGGAGGAAAGGAGTGACAGAGGTGCCCGCCATTTTGTTTTAATTGGAGAACGTGACTTAGGACAATTGGGGAGAGAAATAGTTACTCTTTTAATTATGCTGTTAGTGTGGGAAACTTCAGAGTTGGTTTTCGCTAGCTGTGCCGATATGATGTACAATAAACATGTTCTTCGAGGTGCTTGCCTGCCTTGGAGTTCTGATTTATTTGGATGCGTTACTCGGAACGCTGACATGGATTCAGGTTTAAGCAAGATGCCAAATAGCTGTCTCTCTCCCTCCCCCTCTCTCTCCCCCTCTCTAAGTCTTGGAGAATCTTCTACAGGTAATCCTTGACCTATGACCATTTTTCACATGACAGTTGCAGCATCCCCATGGTCACGTGATCAAAATCCAGACGCTTGACCACTGATACACATTCCTGATGGTTGCAGGGTAGCTGGATCACGCGATCACCTCTTGAACCTTCTGACAATCAGAGTCAACTTGTACGATCGCAACTGAGCTCCAAATTTCTGTTGCTAAGCAAAGAATGTGTTCAGTGAATTTTGCCCCCATCTTACGACTTTCCTTGCCACGTTAATTAAGTGAATCACCACGTTTGTTAAATTAGTCACACTATTGTTAAGTGAATCTGGTTTCTTCATTGACTTTGCTTGTCAGAAGGTTGCAAAAAGGGGTTCACATGATACTCCCACCCACCAGGGACACTGCAACTGTTGTGGTTCTCCAGCACCCTGTGCAAACGGCAGCAGAATCGGACAGTGGGGAAGAACAGGAACCAGTCCAGGAGTCTGGAGAGGACTCAGATAAGGGTCCTGTGTCCAATGCAGAGATGGGGTCAGGACCATCTGGGAGTGGGGTGCTGCCTTTGGAGCCTTCGGAGTCTGGCAGCAGTGAGACAGAGGAACAAGGGGAGCCTGTTCCCAGTGCGCGTGTGCACAGAGCTGCCAGAAGGCAAGAACAGTTAAGACAAAAGGGACAACTTGGGAATAAGGCTTGGAGGTGATTGCCCCTCCCATCAAGTATAAAGGAAGTGCAAAGGTAGGAAAATCTTTGCAGAAAGCAAAGCCATTCGCTCTGTTCGGATAAAACCTTGAAGCTCTGCTTGTATTTCATTTGGCTTTTTACAGTTAATTTGGCACTTTAGTTGTTGGCAGAAATTCAAAGGAGATAAGGGTGGGTGCTTAAGGGACTGTTTGGGACTCATTATGGGCTGGGAATGGATGTAATTCCCAGCACTGAAATAAAACAAGAGTTGTTTGGACTAAGTGTGTGCTTAATTATGGTCTCAGGAAGCCTTGGTCAGAACAGCAACCATCATAAATGTGAGTCAGTTGTCAAGCACCCCAAATATAAATCATATGGCCATGGGGATGCTGCAACGGTCATAAGTGTGAAAAATTTCTTTTTCAGTGCCATTGTAACTTTGAATGGTCACTAAGTGAACTGTTGTAAGTTGAGGACTGCCTGTAATACAGTTTGTCCTGCCAACAAGAAGAGTGAGGCAAATTCCTTGGAAGCAGAGATTCCCACAATGCTCAGTGTTGAGCATTCTGGGAAATTAAAAGGATTCTTATCACAGCTTTGAGTGTAAGACATACCCACACAAGGGAGAGCACAAATATAACACACTGAGGCTCTGTTACTGAGATCGTGCTAGATTGTTTGCTTTCAGAGACCAAACAATTCAATGGGGGAAAACACAAGAGTGCTTGCTGTTTGGAAGTTAGAGGGAGAAGTGATGGAAATCTTAAAGACGAATTAAATAAAACAGCCCATAAAGACTTGATTGCTGGCATTCAGTTGCTGGCACAGAACAATGGATTTAAGTGACAAGATTCTGGCAAATGTTTGGGGAACAAATTCAAACCTTAAGAGCAGTTTAAAGAGAGGCAGTCAGTACCTGAAGAGGTAATGGGCTTCCTTTCATTGCAGGTATTCAAACACAATCTAGATAGCTACTTGCCTGGGATACTTTAATTTGGATTTCTATACTAAGAAGGGGTTGCATTTGCTGAGTGACTACAGTCTACCTGTCTGAAGACAAGAGGCTTACTGAAGGTGCTGTTGGCTTCTTATGAGAAAGATGCTTTAATGCTCACTTACAAAGAAGAGGGAGTCAAGCTATTCACCAAAGCACCTGAAGGCAGGACAAGAAACAATGGATGGAAACTAATCAAGGAGAGAAGCAACCTGGAACCAGGAAGAAATTTCCTGACAGTTAGAACAATTAATCAGTGGAACAACTTATGTTCAGAAGTTGTAAATTTTCCAACACTGGAAGTTTTAAAGAAGAGATTGGACAACCATTTGTCTGAAGTGGTGTAGGGTTTCCTGCCTGAGCAGGGGGTTAGACTAGATGACCTTCAAGGTCCCGTTCAACTCTGTTATTCTATTCTATTCTATTCTATTCTGTTCTATTCTATTCTATTCTATTCTATTCTATTCTATTCTATTCTATTCTATTCTATTCTACTGTGTTCTATTCTATTCTACTCTATTCTATTCTACTCTTCCCTACCCACTCCTACCCACTCCTACTCCTACTCTACTCTACACTCAACTCAACTCAACTCAAATCTACTTGTATATGTGTGTTTATGCACAGCTGTTAATTCTCTTCTTTCTCTAGCAAGTTTGTGAACCCTTGACCAAATGGAGAAATAGAAGTAACTGTCTAACTTTAACAATCCTGAGGCTTCCAGGGAGCAGGTCTCCATGAAACAGGACTCCCCTTGGAAAGATGGATCAGCTGAACATGAAAATGCTGTGTTGTTCTGCAAGTTTGGGCTGTAATTTTGTGACAGGAATGAAACAGCTCTCCAGTATCTATATTTGGCAGAAGTGATGAATGGAGACATCAGGACTCAATGTTTAAGCCTGACAACCTTTCAGCATTGTCTCTGCTGAGAAGGAGAAAAAAAATACACAGGAAACGGGGAACCAAAGTTTTAAGAGCTAAAGAGAACGAAGAAAATATCTATGAGATATTTCATTTTAATATCAAAGCAGAAAATATGTGAACACATTGGAACTTACTTCTGAGCAAACCAGGGGTTCCTAAACTCTCCACCTCATCAACTCCTTTATGAAATTTCAGATTGTTCATTGTCCCCCACAAATATGTATGTGTGAAAATAATTTAATAAGTACAACTTTAACTAATAGTATGAAGGACTGTTAGTAGATACAGTAGATAAAAATACTAAATCCAGTTGAAGCATCTAGCTAACCGTGCAATGAACTATAATAATAATAATAATAATGGTGGTCCCAGTGTTTATTGTCAACCAATAAATAAAAAAAAATGTTGGCCAGTACTTAGAAAATCTAGAATCTAATTTCCATCTGTCAATTTAAAAAGGCCACACTGCTTGGATCCTCACATAATACTACACTGATACATTACGACATCCTTAGAAAGATGCACATGAGGGCCAACACCAGCTAAAGATCTTGTGATTATGATTTCAGATTTTGGTGTAGTTTTAGTTTAGTTTAGTTTATTGTCATTGTACCTCGTATAACAAAATCAAACACCATCTTCAGTGCACACCATGACCATGAAAATAAATACAAATCCACATCCTTCACACTCCACACATTGAACTGAAAAACCCTGACACTGCACTATACAGTAGAATTCAATAGAGTTACTGCCCTGGGATAAAAGCTGTTTTTCAGCCTATTTGTCCTTGTTTTTATTATCCTGTAATGTCTGCCAGATGGTAATAGTTCAAAAAAAGGGTGCCCAGGATGAGATGGATCTTTGAGGATGTTTTGAACTTTCTTAAGGCAGCGGAAGCTATCAAGCTCTTCCAAAGAGAGGAGAGGGCAACCAAGGAACCTCTGGGCAATGACATTAACCCTCTGGAGTGCTTTCCTATCTGCCCCTGTGCAATTGGCAAACCTTACACAGGTACAGTAAGTTAAGATACTCTCTATGGTGCAGCAGTAGAAGGTCACCAACAGTTTTTCATTCAGTTGTTATTTTCTGAGAAGTCTCAGGTAGTATAAACTTAAAACTGGTCATTTGCTCCACTTGGTCTCCATTGATAAGCAAAGGCTGGATGTCTGATCTGTTCTTTCTATATAATAGCAGAGACAAATCAAGGCAGTCTGACAATCCAGTCCTGAGTAGCACTGCCTTGCCACTAGCCATCTTACTTTCAGGGACAGAGATTCCAACCCCCTCCTCCCCCCAAAAAAGATTAATTGACCTCAATTGATCCTTCCATCATTTATCAACCTCCTATAGAGCCTCAGACATTTACTGATCCCCCTTTTTACTCCAGCCACTTATTGTCCTAATGACCCTTTGGGTGGATATTGACCACACTGGGGCACTCTGAAGTAGATATTCAGAGATAATGGAAGAATCTTTTTATGCAGACAAAATACTACTGCATCAGATTTGGTAGCCCAAACCTGGCATCCTATTGCTGAAGATGAGATAAGATAACCTTTATTGTCATTTTTTTTACGGTGAGCACACTGGTCCACATTAAAAGTGAAGTTCTGTTGCCTGCTCTCAAAATTAAATATGTATAAATATTTAAATATGTATGTGTATATAAAGTATGAGCCACAGTGGCACAGTGATTAGAGTGCAGTACTGCAGGCTACTTCTGCTGACTGCAATTTGGCAGTTCAATCTTACCAGGCTCCAGGTTGACTCAGCCTTCCATTCTTCCAAGATTGGTAAAATGAGAACCCAGATTATTGGGGGTCATAGGCTGGCTCTGTAAACTCCTTACAGAGAGCTGTAAAAGCACTGCAAAGCAGTATATAAGTCTTAAGTGTTATTGCTGTTGGTAAATCTACCATACACATGCATAAGACACATATGCACATTCTACAAACACACACACACACACACACACACACATGAAAGAGGAAGTTTGAGAATTCACAAGGCTGATGCTATGTGGAACAAAACTGTGACTGAATCTAGATGTTCTGCTTCGGATACCACAAAGCCTCCTCCCATAATGTAACCAGGAAAACAGGTCATGAAGAGGACATGTAGCATCCCAGACATCCTGCAGACCCTACTCAAGCATCACGTATATGCCATGCCCTGGATAGAAGGAAGTGAACTACCTTTTCTGCTGTCCTCACCACTCTCTGCATGGCCTTCCTGTCTGAAGCAGTAATGTTTCCAAGCCAGACAGTAATGCCATATGACAGGATGCTCTCTACAGAAAGTGCTAAGGACAGGGGAAGGAAGATGTACTTTTCTCATGCAATGCAGAAAATGTAGGCGCTGCCGTGCCCGCTTCACTAGTGTCTCACTGTTGAGCAACCAAGCTAATCTATTTGTTAGCTGCACACCTAGAAACATGATGCTGCTAACCACCTCTTCCTCCTCCCATTGTTCTTCAAATGGTCTGCATTATAGTATCTGTCCTGCCAACCAGCAAGCATAGATTATGGACTTGTAGTCTAGAAAAGTGATCTATAATACTCTTATGAGACTTCTGTAGAAGACTAAAGGCAAAAAATGAATGAAGCCAGTTTTCTATCAGAACAGCTTTGCTAAATAATAATAATAATAACAACAACAACAACAATACACAGTATACACATGCAATGAAATTCACATAACACTCAGAGACATGACAATCCATACATGACAATCCTCAAGCACCTCCCCGCCCACCAAAATTCACCGCCCCTTAAAAACACACAAGCATCCACACAACAGACCAAGTAATACTGTCCAACTGCTCCATGATGATAATCCTTAATTTCATTGTTAAGTTCTAATATAGCTCTGGAATAAAAACTGTTCAGAAAACATGTGGTCTGAGTTTTAACTGTTCTGTATCTTCTGCCAGAAGGCTACAGTTCATAAAGATTATAAGCAGGATGGAAAGAGTCTCTGAAAATATTGTGCGATTTCCTCAAACAGTGAGATGCGAAGATGTCATCCAGGGCTGGTAGCTGGAGCCCAATGTTATTCTGGGCAGTTTTAATGATTCTCTGGAAAGCATTTTTGTCTACTACAGAGCTGCTCCCATACTGTGCAAGAATGCCATAGGTCAGGACACTCTCAATGGTGCTGCGGTAGTAGGACAGAAGTAGATGCTGAGATAGATTTATCTTCCTGAGCATTCTGAGGAAGTACAGCCTCTTCTGTGCCTTCTTCACAAGCATGTTAGCATTCATAGTCCACGAGAGGCCATCTGATCGGGGAATCCAGTATATATAGATACGACGCATGCCTACATGTACAGACATGTATGTGAATGAATCTTTATGGTTTTTTTCCCCTTCAGAGGGCCAGCTTCTTGCTGTGCATCTCCTTGACCATGAGTGATTATCTACCATTTCAAACTGTAATCTTTCTCAGAACTATATGGGAGCCTGTAATTTCAAACTCAGGCTTTCGGCATTCAGAATATGTCCTTGTTATCACTGAGGTTCAGCTCTTCCTCATGCATGGAGAAAATTCACACTGCTTGATTGTGGCTTTTTTGCTTTTTGATGAAATGCAAATAGTAAAAGGTCAACAATGTAACAGCACTGTTAAGAGATGTTTTGTGCTATCTTCAAGTAGATCAATGGAAGGAACAATGAGATCAGGTTGTAATCATTTTTCCCGTTCCTAGATTCCTTTGGCCCCTTTATCTCTTCTTCCTTTTCAGTTTCAGGAGGACATATTGTTAAATCAGGGCAGTCCCACTTTCAGATCAATGGAGCACAATTGTCAGATCAGAAGAATCAAAAACATGAGATATGCAGTTACCTCTGAATCATTCTTTTATTGTTGCTCACCTACTAACAGAATCTTGCCAGACTAAAGCAATGTTCTGCAATGACTATAGATATCCTCTGTGAATTGCTAGGGAGGGTATGACCTTGCTCTCCTCCTGTCTACCAGGCATTCCAAGCTCCGCTGTCTCATTGCCCTCTAGAAAAAAATCCCTTCCTTCCTATGACTTCTGATTGCATTCCACCAAAATTGATGATGGTCCAGAGGATTGGAAATAAACCTACACTTCCTCTGTTTCCCACTTGACCTTATCTCTCATTGGCTCACCCACTGGTCTGGTTCTCTTCATCTTTTAAGATCTTATATTTGGATTAATTTGGGTTTTCTTTCTCTTGAAATACTTCAGTGGTCAGGGCCCCCTGGGACATCTGTATTCTTCTTTTCTGCCTTTATTATAGACAACGTATTCTGGCACCTGCAATGGAAAACACCACAAAAAAGTTGCCTGGCTACTAAATTACTGAAACTATGTCTCCTTTCTAGCATATCTCAGTTCAAAAGCTTAAGGCAACAACTTCATTCTACCTAATAGAATGGGCTGATCCTGGCAGAAATCACTGAACATTCAGAATTGTTTCTTCGCATTAAATGTTTTGATCAAACTTTGGATTTTAGGCTCATGTTGGAGTGTGTGTGTGTGTGTGTGTGTGTGTGAGAGAGAGAGAGAGAGAGAGAGAGAGAGAGAGAGAGAGAAATGTATGTGTGTGTGTGTGTGTGTGTGTGTGTGTGTGTGTGCATATGATAGATACTTAGATAGATATATCCTGTCCTGTCCTGTCATCTATCTATCTATCTATCTATCTATCTATCTATCTATCTATCTATCTATCTACCTATCTAAATATTTTGTGAAGCCCATGGACAGATTCACTCTGTCAGCTGGGAAACCGAGTATCCTAGACCAATATAAATCCAAAAATTCTAGGGAATTCCTGGAATTTGGCATCCAGACAAAGCCTCTATCAATAGACACGTAAAAATGAACCACATTTACACCCATTTAAAAGAGACCATTAAAAATGCTAAGAAGGAAGCAAAAAGATCAGAATACATCGCTACAGGAGACAACACTCAGATAAGCAGGGATTAACAACAAGCAAACAAGCAGAAAACAATACACTAAACAGGGAACTACCAAGGAGAAAACCACACCCCCACCAACTGTGGCAGGGCAAGTGTCTGTATATAAACAGGTAGGAAACCTTATACTCACCAACACTGATGATGTTATCTAGTTGGGTAATGAAATGTCTCAAGCAAATAACCAAGGACTCCACAATTCAACCCTGAGCTAAATATATTAACTTATATTGGATAAATATGTGGGTTACTGGAATAAGGAGAGGATTATGGTGTTTGATTAGACATGCAGATATAAGAGCAGTGCTCACCAGTGTCACATTCTCTTGATGATTCCTTGCAATCCTTCGCTCTATCTGAGTAGAGTGTGCAACAACACCAACACCTGTGCAACAACCAGTGCATACTAGTGGGGGGGGGGGGGGGGGGAATAGGGATTTTGCAGTACCCTTCCCCCAGGAGTTGGGAGGGAATGGGGATTTTGCAGTATCCTTCCCCTGCCATGCCCACCAAGCCACGCCCACCAAGCCAAGCCAAGCCCACCAAGCAACACCAAGCCACACCACACCCACCAAGCCATGCCCACAGAACCAGTAGTAAAAAAAATTGAATCCCATCACTGCTGGTTTCTCATTTCATAGAATCAGGCAGTGGGAAGGGACTTCAGAAATCAACAGAGTGTTTAATGCAAGGTGCCCACTACAACTTCCCTGAGAGGTGACTATTGATCCTCTATTTAAATTTAATTTGCAAAAGAGAAGTCATTAAATCCTGAGACTATCACCGTTGAACAGGTTTGACCTTTATGGGATTTTTCCAAATATTTGTACCCTATCTAGAAAATAAAGATTTTCCAAATTTCTATACCCTTTCTTCTCTCTTCCAACTTCTGCAGAATGACATATCAGGCATTTAAGTTATCATTATCTTTTGGTTCTTCTGCCTATGACTTAATAGAAGAAAAACCTGCAGGGTTTTCTTGCCATGGTGTGGAAATGAGGCATGTTCTTATTTTGGGCTATGTTTTTTACATTTCAGACACACTACTCAGGGTTTTCAATACAGGAACTTTCAAATATAACTAGTTGTCTAAATCTAAGTGGGTTCCCCCCTCCCCCAAACTTGGCAACTTTAAGATGTGTGGACTTCAATTCCCAGAATTTCCCAGCCAACATGTCATCACCCAATGTGACCTTCCCAGCCAGCTTCCAACAAGCAAAGGCAATTTTAACAACTGCATGATTCACTTAACAACTGTAGTAACTCACTTAACAAATGTGGCAAAAATAGTTGTTAAATTGAGTGCAACTCACATAACAGTCGCCTTGCTTTGCAACATAAATTCTGCTCTCAATTGTCGTAGGTTAAGAACTACCTGCAATCAGGTGAATGAGTCCATGGTGTTTACGTGTGTGTGCGTGCGTATGTGTGTGTGTGTGTGTGTGTGTGTGTGTGTGTGAATGTCTATCTCTATATCATCTGTATCTATATCTCTATATCTATAAAGGAAACTATCTGTAGCTCAAGGTTGAAATGAGGGGTCCTTGATGCTTTCTGAGCTTGGTTGTTTTCTTGCAGACATTTCATTACCCAAACTGGGTAACATCATCAGTGCTGGTCTGGATGAAAGTCTGGAAATTGAAGTCCATGCATCTACCACAGAGTAGAACTATTGATGTTACCTAGTTTGGGTAATGAAACATCTTCAACAAAACAACCAAGCTCAGACAGCTGCATGCATGTGCATGCTTATGTATATCTATATCATTTATATCTGTTTGTCTCTGTCTCTGTCTCTGTCTCTATCTCTATCCTTATCCCTATCCCTATCCCTTTTTGTCTCCGTCTCCTTCCCCATCCATCTCCATCCCCATCCCTTTCTCCATCTCCACCTCTGTTTTAATCTCCATCTCCACCTTCACCTCCATCTTTCCTTCTACACTTCCCTCTACATTTATCCCTATACCTATCATTATCCCTATCCCTTTCTGTCTCTGCCCCCATCTCCCTCCATCCCTTTCTCCACCTCCATTTTAATCTCCATCACCACCTCCACCTACATCTATCCCTATCATTATCCCTATCCCTTTCTGTCTCTGTCCCTGTCTCCATCTCAATCCCTTTCTCCATCTCCATCTCCTTTTTGATCTCCACCTCCACCTCTACACTTCCACCTACATTTATCCCGATCCCTATCCCTTTCTGTGTCCATCCCCTCCACATCCCCATCCATCTCCATCCCTTTCTCCGTCTCCATTTTAATTTCCATCTTCATTTCCACCTCCACCTCCACCTCTACATCTATACCTACATTGAATGAAGGTAAATATACATGTCCCAGGATAATGTTTCAAGTTGTACAGTAATCTGAGTCAGCCATCAGAACCAGAGGTTTAGTCCTCCAAGCTTTCAGGCTCATGCTGGAGCCCATCCTCAGGGAACTTCTCTGTAGCAGAGTGTTTGACACATTTTGGTAAAGAGAAGTTCCCTGAGGATGGGCTCCAGCACGAGCCTGAAAGCTTGGAGGAATAAACCTCTGGTTCTGATGGCTGACCCAGTTTAGATCCTATATTTATATCATCTATGTATTATCTTTATCTATCCATCTCTTTGTCTGTACACAGTATACATACACTCATATTGTCATGCTCCTGTCAGATTCTGAATCCAAGAAGGAAGCTGGACAGCTGACAGGGAATGGGAGTGTTGCTCCATTGGCTGTGGAGGAGGCTGGGGAAGGGTAAAATCCGGCTGGGCAGAGCAGGGGAGAGATAGAACAAGGGAGAGGGAGTTCAGAGGAAGACCCAAGCCCACCCCCTCTTCATCTTAGGGCATGCAGGGAGGAACGGAGAAGAGAGCAACATGGGTTGCGTGGCTTATGGAGGAGGAAAGGACCCTGATTCCCTTCATTAGCTTCACCTGGGAATGAGAGTTTAAAAGAAAGGCAGGCTGCATGCGGCAGGCTGTTGGGAGCAAATGTGACCTTATCTTGTGTTGTTGCTGCTTATTTGTGTTCCTTGGGCCTTCCCAACCATGTGAGTTTTGCCGTGCCTTCAAGTCTGAAATTCTTGCTCCTGCCCTGCCAAACTAATTACTTCAGTATGGCTTGTTTGGACTTTAAGTTAAGGTTGTGTTGCTTCTGTTTTGGACTTAATTTTCTGCAGTCAAAGGCTGTTCTTGGAGAGTTTTTCTCCATCCAGAAGGTAACCTGGACATTGGGGGCAAAGTTGGAGATAATAAAGGGACTCTTATTTATTATCTGTCTGTGTTGCCTTTGTGCCATGCTCCGGGTCATCACACATACATACACATATGTGCGTGGGTATATGTGTCGGTATATGTTTTAAGATACACAGTATTTATGTCAGTTTGAGAAAAGCTGGAATTTTTGTCCCATTTTATTTTATTTTTTAGTTTTCTCTAATAAATAGATGCCAGATAAAGCCATCTCTGTAGTTACAAATTTGCAAAGTGTTGAAGGGGTTAAGTATTATTTGGCATCTGATTCAGTCACATAGAATAGCAGAATGGTGTGTGTGTGGGGAGTTTTCTCTCTAGAAGGAGACACGTGGAGATGGAAAAATATCCAACAAAGTATATACTCTCTGTGGATAAGAAAGCTTGCCCACTTTTTCACAGATGTCAGTTCTGGCAATGTTCCACTGAAAATTTTGGAAAGCGTGTCAGCTATCCAGATTATTTTAGTATCTGTTGAAGAATGTGTTTGGCAGGCTTTCCAGCAGGAAAAATCGGAAGTGGATCTGAAAACATTAAAACCATTTTAATACAACTGTTAGAGATGATTGGCCTTTCAAAATATGGTGCCTCAGAACAAAATCTGTGCAAAGTAGAAGTTTGGGGGGGGGGGGGTTTCAACCCTTGATCCTTCAAATGCAAATATAGCCAGACTTCCAGAGACAATAGGAAACCGGAAGGCAATTTATACATGGACATCCACATTTTCTCCAACACTATGGAGTAATTTGATTTTTTTTTAAAAAAAAAAAGCATAAATTTTAGTCTTACCTTCAGCATGAAATCGGGCTGGGTGGCTTTGGGACAATCACCAGGAGACTGTGGGTTCTAGTCCTGCTTTAGGCCTGAAAGCCAGCTGGGTGACTGTAGGCCACCCACCTCATAGGGTTGTTGTGGAGAAAATAGGAGGAGGAAGGAATATTGACTGTATTCACCACTTGAATTTATTTAACAAAAATAATAGTGGGGTATAAATAAATAAATCATAAAGGTACAGTCTACTTTGAATTGAATTCAAGTCATGATGATGTCTAGTTTTTTGAGAAAGAGAGGGAAGTGGTTTGCCATTGATTTTTTCTATCTCTTATTTTTTAAAAAATCCTAATTTTGTTTATGACTCATATAAGGAGTGACCACGTCCAACTTTTCTGTACTTTTCAAGATCATTCAATTTTAACCAGACGAAAAAAAATATTGTTCAAAAGATAGTTTCTAAACAATTGATGTATTTGAAAAATATGAGCAATACATACAAACTGACAAAAGAGGATGCTCTTTAATAATGGGAAGAAAAATATGGATGCAAATCTCATCATGCAGGTTTCAAAATAAAAAAAAAACAGTAATATACTTTTTTTAATAGAAAAAAGACATCCAGAGCTACAGGAAAAATTAGCCAGATGATAGCGAGATCGATAGATAGATCAATGGGTAGATCGATGGATAGATAGATAGATAGATAGATAGATAGATAGATAGATAGATAGAT
>BLBF01000055.1:9953513-9965763 GCA_015471245.1 Laticauda colubrina | reverse complement strand
ATAGATAGATAGATAGATAGATAGATAGATAGATAGATAGATAGATAGATAGATAGATAGATAGATGCATAGATCGAAAGATATTATAGATAGATTGATAGATTGATAGATCAATAGATCAATAGGTATGTAGGTATGTATGTATGTAGATAGATAGATAGATAGATAGATAGATAGATAGATAGATGATATGTATATAACGAGAGAGAGATATAAATAGTTGGATGCATAGATCGATAGATATTATAGATAGATCGATCGATTGATAGATCAATAGATCAATAGGTAGGTAGGTAGATAGATTGATCGATCGATCGATCGATCGATTGATAGATGGATGGATGGATGGATGGATAGAGACTTTGAATCATGCTGTCTGTCTCTGTCTGCCTGCATCTATCTATTTGATGTATGTATGTATCTATCTATCGCTCTATCAATCTATTAATGTATCTATCGATCTATCAATGTATCTTATCTATCCATCCATCCCTCCCTCCCTCCACCCACCCACCCACCTACCTTATCTATCTATCCAGCTATCTATCCATACCTACCTACCTACCATCTATCTCACATCATGATTCATCTGATCCACATGACCAAGCATGAAAGCAAGTATAACCACCACCTTTGAATGCACAGAAAAATACCAGAGGTGTCAGCATTGCTCAGCTGTAAGTTTTGTATGTTTTAGAATTCATCCTGAGGAATAATTGAGGTCAGCAGACAATTCGGGGGGAAAGCACTATTCTCAAGAACTTTATGTAGAACCCATAATAAAACATTGCCAGACTCTGCTCCGTCTGTCCCCCTCACAAAACCAATCTGACTGTGGTGGCAGTTGGCAGGCTCGCTTCTCATGTGGCTTTCGGAAGTTCCCTTCAGTTATTTCCGAGCAGTTTTTGTACTTCTGCACGTCTTTGGTTCAGGGGAACCAAGTCTCTGATTCCTTCCTCTTATGCATGGGTGATGTCAGATAAACAATAGCCCCTCGCTGGCGATGAAATTAGGTATATATATATATATATATAAGTTTTCACGGGTACTTACATGTGTGCTGTTCAGCTTCCTTCGGGTATTATCCCACGTCATTGTAGTGCTTTTAAAGTTGTAGCAACGTTTCAGCAGAATCTCATCTGCCATCATCAGGCTTCTGTATTCTGCTTTTTGTATTCTGTATTCTGTATTCTGTATTCTGCTGAAATGTTGCCAAAACTCCAAAAGTTGTTGATTGTTGATTGGAAACACCAATCAAACAAACTCCAAGACCAATAAACACAGACCAAGACTCCCAACCAATCAGGATGAAGAAAAAACCATTCTGGCTCAACAGTAGGCTAGCCTCAAATT
Organism: Laticauda colubrina; assembly: GCA_015471245.1. Classification (NCBI taxonomy): domain Eukaryota; kingdom Metazoa; phylum Chordata; class Lepidosauria; order Squamata; family Elapidae; genus Laticauda; species Laticauda colubrina. Next base: position 9,964,410 of record BLBF01000055.1, on the reverse strand, counting down.
TAAAACTAAATGGCTGTGATAGCCTGACTCACAGATGAACTCAATACAGAAACCTGATGATGGCAGATGAGATTCTGCCGAAACATTGCTACAACTTTAAAAGCACAACTACAATGATATGGGATAATACCCGAACAAAGCTGAACAGCATACATGTAAGTACATGCGAAAACTTAAGAAAACAAATATATGTGTGTGTGTGTGTGTGTGTGTGTGTGTGTGTGTGTGTGTAGGTCTAGGTGTGTTCGGGTCTTTTCCCATGTAAGATTAAGAGTATCTTGGTGATGTTTCGGTGAGGTTCTACTTGCCATCCTCAGGCTGGTGCTTTCAGCTTCATGCCAGTGCAAGCAGTGTGTGATCGGAGCTGCCATCTCTCTATAAATACTGGTGGTGGGGGCTGGTGTGCTGGGCTGGTTGGCTGCATTGCTGCCTCTTGATTGGTTGATGGAGTTGATGTTGGTATAATGGGCTGTGTGATGGCCTTGTGAGTTTTGTTGTGGAGATATCCTGGATCTTGTGCTGTAATCTCCTGGGTCGTTTGTTTTCTAGTGTAGGCAGAAAGGCAAGTTGGTTGACCACAACAGCCTCAGAATACATTGCAGGGGGTTGGACTAGATGACCTTCAGGGTCCCTTCCAATTCTGTCAATCTGTTATCTGTTATTTGAATCCAAAAGAAAAATGGATTCCTGAAAGAGGAAATTGAGCTGAAAAAGTGGAGTCTGCAGAGTTCCAGCAAATTCAGACTTTGCTCTCGTCATTAATATGCATCGATGTAAATTTAGAAATAATTGCAATTTAAATTGTGAGTGTTTATTCTGGTGGCAATTCTGTAATGGCTAAATGCTACGTGATGAATAATACTTGACTTGAAAAAGAAATAATGCATCTGTGCCCTTCTATGTGCCAGTTCAATCTGCAATAAAAGTGCTAATTGGGGAGAGACATATCGAGGCCGCTGCTTGTTCCCATCTCACTGTGGTTGTTGTGTAGTTATTGTGTTGTTGTTGCCATTCTGGGTCAAAGTTGTCCAGCCTGAGAAAGATTTGCTGCAAATTGGCTTAGGTGTACAGATGTATAACTTTGCATTGTTTTAGTTCAGTATCTGAAACAAGTTATTATTTATTGTATTTGTGTAAGAGTAATATTAATGGTTGGGCCATTAATCCTAACTCAGATTTGGGCTTCAGACAGCATTGAAAAAAATATCTGTAAGAATGGCGAGCATGGCTCATTTTTCTAGAAATTAAGATGTTTTCAAGGTATGCTTGGAAGGCACTGGCAGAAATCTACCCAATAAATTTATGAATTAATCTGCACTGTATCTACATATGGGTTGAATGCAGGGGTGGACTGCTGGGAGTTCACAGGGGTTTGGGAGAGCCCCTAGCTAAGATTCTGTGCAGTTTGGAAAACCCTCAAATCCCACTCCTGGCTGGCCCTGCCCAACCCTACCCTCCCCTCCCAGGAGGCTCGTTTTGAATAGAGGTAAGTGCAGGGCATGCGCGAAAGTTTGGGAAGGCCCATTTCCAGCTTCCAGAGAGTCTCCAGAGTCCCAGGAGGCTGTTTTCACCCTTCTTGAGGCTCGAGGAAAATCTCCGGAGTCCAGGGAGGGCAAAAACACCCCCCTGCCATGGTGCAGGAGAAACAGCTTGCCCTCAGAAGTTGTGGGAGCACCATCACTTGAGACTTTCAAGAAGAGATTGGACTGCCATTTGTCATAAATGGTGTAGGGCACGCAGAGCCATTTGTGCTGGCACATGAGTCACAGGTAAACTCACAGGTAAACTGCCCATGTGTGCACCTCACAGCTGATTTTCGGCCTGTTTGAGGCCTTTTTTGGCCTTCCAGAGGCTTGAGGAAAGCCTTTGCAGGCTGAAAAATAGGCCCGTTTCATCACTTCTTGAATTTCTGGAAATACTGGAAGTGACAAAACGGGCCTATTTTTCAGCCTGCAAAGCCTGCAGAAGCTTTCCTCAAGCCTCTGGGAGGCCGAAAATGGGCCAAAAATCAGCTGGGAGGCACAGTGCAGGTAAGGGGGTGGCAGTGTCGAGAATTGCGTGTGCATGCATAGGGGGCGGGGAGGGGCGTACACATTGCTTTCTGGGGCAAGCGCTTGCACAATTTTTGGCACAAGAGCCCAAAAAGATTAGCCATCGCTGATGTAGGGTCTCCCACTTGGGTGGGGGATTGGACTAGATGACCTATAAGGTTCCTTCCAACTCTGATTATCTGTTATTATCTGTTATTTTATTTAAACCCACCATGGCCATGCCCACCCCAGCCACTGGGCAGAGAACCCTTTGTTAAATTTTTTGAAGCCCACTCCTAGGTAAATGTATACCTAATGCCTGAAGGATTACAACTCACAATTTGGGATTGTGTGGAAAATATAGACAGGGAGGGCCATGGATGCAAAACGGACTGATTCAAGGTTGCCAAAGGACAGAGATAACATTCCTTATGTACTTATTTATGTATATGCATAAAATATACTGAGAAGAACATGTTTGGTGGTGTCTTTTTTTAAATTGGAGGATGAAGCATCAATAGCAATAGCACTTAGACTTATATACCACTTCATAGTGCTTTTACAGTCCTCTCTAAGTGGTTTACAGAGTCGGCATTTTGTTTCCAACAATTCAAGTCCTTATTTTACCAGGGAGGGTAGAATTGATACTAATTTGATGGCACATTATCAATCAAGGATTCAGGAAATCCAGTGAAGCAATCTCCAAAGGAAATTATTTTTATTACTACAGTTTGATACCAAATGAGGACTTGCATTATTGTGTTTAAAAATGTTTCAAGTTTGTCTGATCAGATCGAACTGTGGAGAGAGGAAGAACTCATAACACTAGGAAAATGTAAAATTCAACCCAGCAACATTGAAATAAAGTACAGCCAATTGAAGGATAGCTTCCCCTAATTTTATGCCTACTCATAGTTGCAAAATAGATAATTTAGTGCACCGATTTTAAATGTAATAAATATTGTTTGTGAGTACTGAATTTTCACATCATAACACATCTACATATATTGTACTCCTAAATCATGACATCAGTTATTTATACATAGGAAACTATAAAACAAGAAAAGGAGGGAATTGAAAAAAGAAGTGAGATATAGAACATTTAAAAATCCTTCCTTCCTTCCTTCCGATAGGTAGCATGAATTATTAAGAAAAATATATAACTAATTGTATTTTAATAAACAATTAATATCTATTAAGTGGTTATGCACAAGTAAGATCAATTTTAAACCACCAAGTAAAAGAAAATAACTACAACACCTTTCAAGGATGCAAACTGATAATTAACAAACAATAGAATTGTTGAGCTTCCTTGTAGAGGTGCTAATAGATAATCAGACAGGTATTTTTTTAAAAAATAAATAAACAAAATTCTCAATCCATTCTCTTGTTTATTATAAGTTTATTATTTTTAAAAAATGGATGAAAGTGACAAAACAAAGGGAACATGCCCCAAAGTATAATGAATCAGGCAATAAACTCTAATAATACATGGTTACTTAATTATAAAGCTTAGTGTATCAGCTCTTAGGTGAGTGGAGGAAGAATGGTAGGATAACATGGAGAAATGTAAAGTTCTGTATTTGGATAGGAGTAATGAAGGGCATTAAGGGAACCCATTGCTCGCCATGGGGTGGGTTTTTTTTGCTAAAAATTGGAAGTAAATGCTAGTTTCCAGCAAAATGTCGTAAGTCACAATCTTATGGGTTACTGCAAAACATCCATAATTGTGAGCTGGTTGTTGAGAGCACAAAATGCAGTCATGTGACTGTATGAAGGGGTGGTTGGATCTTCAAATCTAGATCGTAGTTGTTTTAACTAAACTTGTGCTTTAGAAGACTGATAGCAGTCTTCAAATATCTGAAGGTTTGATATATAAAGAGGGAGGTGATTTATTATCTGTTTTCTAAAATGCAGGAGGAGAACCAATGGATTAAAACTATAAGAAAGAAGGTTGATACCGGATTCAGCAGAATGTTCTTGACTATAAGCTATCAGCCAGTGGAACAGGATGCCATGAAGTGGTGATTTTTCTTTTGCTGGGGGACTTGATTTAGAGATTGGATGGTCTTCTCTAAGAGATGGTCTAGGGGTGTCAAACTCACATTGTCACGGTGGCATCACGTGACATATTGGGATTTCCCCCACTTCGCTAAACTGGGAGTGGGCATGACCAGCACGTGACGCATCGGGCCCGTGGGCTGAGAATTTGACAGCTCTGGTCTTGTGGAACCTGCATTCATCAGGTGGTAAGATTAGTTGACTTCTAAACCACTTTCCAGATCTGTCACTCTAAAATTGTCTGGCAAGCAGGACTATACCTTGAAGTTGGCTAGACCTAATAAAAGCATAGTCTTACTGACCCTATCTTCTCTGTCCTGTCTTCTGTCTGTCTTAAAGAAGTCTTTCAAGATGAGTAAAAACAATTGCTTTTTTTTTTTATGAAGAAAACTGAGAGAGGAACACCTCATGACAATCAGAATTCCTACCTCAATTTTGTACATATACTATCCTACATTGCAAAAAAAAAAAAAATGTGGAATGTTTGCTCCAAAAACCCTGGACCAATCTTTAACTCCTTTCATACCATGGTTTTGCTGGCTGCTACTCCATCCTCACCTGTGATTGATTCATTGTTATCTATCTGGGTAATGAAACATCTGCCAGAAAACAACCAAGCTCAGAGAGCAGCGAGAACCCTAAAGGCCATAGTTAGTCAATAGGTTTGGAATTAGAAAGTGGGGTGGTACAGTCTTCTAATTCATCAATCGGCACTATGATGATCAAAAGAGACTCACCTAAAATTTCTTCTCCTTTTTTGCCTTAACACCCACCCAAAATACCACTAGTATTTTGTTGAAATAACTTAAATGTATTGGAGCTGGAAATTTGTGCTGTTTTCATTGAGTCAAGCTATTTTGGATCATGGTCTGGAATGCTTTCATTTGATTGCTCTTCAGTTCTGCTCTTATCATCCCTCCAGTGGTGGGATTCAAACTTTTTTACTACCGGTTCTATGGGTATGGCTTGGTGGGTGTGGCAGGGGAAGGATACTATAAAATCTCCAGTCAGAGGTGGTATTTGCCAGTTCTCCGAACTACTCAAAATTTCTGCTATCGATTCCCCAGAACTGGTCAGAACCTGTTGAATACCACCTCTGCATCCATCCATCCGTCCATCCAACCATCCCTCTCCACTTCCAATAAAGTTTGGGGCACTCTTTGGTCAACATTTTTCCAATCCATCAGAAACCATATTTCCTTGCCTGAGGAATATATATGCAGAATCATCGTTTTTATTTTCTCCTCCTTGAATAGTTACTAATGAAGCTATTTTGGCATGCAATGGCTTTAGATATATCCCATCTTTGGCTCCTACATCTTGTTTATTGTTCATTTCTGGAGGTTGGTTTCAGGACTCAGCTAATTCTCTCCTTCAGGGTTCTCAGTAAAATATCACTTGGAAATGATATTTTTATGTCTGGAACATTAAGTCAAGCATTTTTCAGCATCGCCGGGGAACTTTTAGTATTCTGGTATGTCTAAGTTGTAATTAGAATGAAAGGAACTTTTTATGAGTCAGGGGATGTACACATAAAGTTTGCAAATTTGTATTCTGCAGTTCTTAAGAAACGGATTTCTTCATTTGCAAGTGCTTTGGAGCTGTTTAAGTAGGTGTACACAAGACACAAATTTTTAAGGCCATCTTTTGATGCTTGCTGGATAACTGTATGCAAAACTCACCTACTCTCTATAATTAGCAGAACCAGAGATGTTGGGAGACACAACAGAGTTTTCCATTCTAGTGTTCTCAGTGATATTCCAATAGAAATGCTAAAGTAGATAGAAGGATATGCAGAACCTGCAGGTGGAGTCAAGAGAGAAACCAACCTAGAGTTGTTATGTTCCCACAAATGGTCAAAGTCCAACCTCTCTTGAATTCCATTAACTTCTTATCCAGTGCCAATTTAGTGCATGCCATTGGTTGAACAGAGCAATAAATCATCTTAAATACAATGTAACATGTGATCCTGATTCTTCATGCCTGGCAATCGCTGGGATCATATGCCATTTTCTCAAAATCTTACATATATTGTCTTTCATACCAAACCAAGAGTCTGTGTTTGTCCTGATTCTGTAATAAGCATATGTATTTGCCAATGTAGTACCCCAGGTGTAGTTTCACCCAAGGGATAATGGAGAACAGAAGTTAAATCTGTGGTCCTAAATACTTAGCCAGGTGTTCTCCAATTCGATTATTTTATTTAAATATAGTACTGAAATAAGAAACAGAATAACATGAAATGAATGGATTTTCCCCGTTATGTACACTGAGAGCATATGCATGAATGACAAATTCCTTGTGTGTCCAATCACATTTGGCCAATAAAGAATTCAATTCTATTCCTCTGCTGCCTATAAAGAAAACCTCTATAAAATCATTGGCATTTAGCACCGGCAAGATTGGTAAAGATATATCCAAATATAAGTCCAGAATGCTGGAAGTTTTGGAACAAAAACAGGGTACCTTTTTTCATATGTGATGGTTGTGCCCCGAAGCAAGGAAATATTGGGTAAAAAAAAAAAAATTGGTTACAAGAAATTATAGGTCTCCAAACTGAACTCAAATTCGAAATGTTTTTATTAAGGATAATTACAGGATAATTCAATATAAAACCCAAATATATTGTAGTACCGAGAGTGACAGTGGCAAAAATTGCCTATGTACAACATTTCAAACAAGTGGTAGTCCAATCTCTTCTTAAAAGTCTCTAGTGATGGAGCACCCCCAACTTCGGGAGGTAACTTGTTTCACTGATTAATTGTTCTAACTGTCAGGAAATTTCTCCTGAGTTCTAGGTTGCTTCTCTCCTTGATTAGTTTCCATCCATTGCTTCCTGTTCTGCCTTCATGTGCTTTGGAGAATAGGTTGATCCCCTCTTTATTTCTGGCTGCCCCTTAGATATTGAACTCTGCTATCATGTCACCCTTAGTCATTTTTTTCATTAAACTAGACATACCCAATTCTTGCAACCATTCTTTGTGTATTTTAGACTCCAGTCCCATAATCATCTTTCTTGTTCTTCTCTGCACTCTTTCTAGAGTCTCACCAGATGAAGGATTGGATGAGATGGACCATTGGTCTAATCCTGCCTAGGCAGTTCTTGTCTTCTTTTCATTCTTCCCTGAATGTCGGATGAAAAAAAATGTTATTGTCCTGTTCCTGACTTAATCACCTTCAGTGAGGAGCTTAATAGAAAGCTCACATTCAGATCTCTTAAGAAAAAATTAGGAGATGCCTAAAAATTACCCTGGGGCTCCCTGGTAAGAACATCAATAAATTGTTTTTCCTTCTTAGTAGCAACTGTTGCTGTGAGAGTGTTCCCTGAGCTTGGCTGTTGTCTTGCAGACATTTCATTACCCAACTAGGTAATAACATCAGTGCTAGAAGGGAGTGGGGTTTACTTTCTGTTTATATACAAGAGGCTTGCCTTGTCAGTATTGATAGGAGTATTCTTGGGGATTCCTTGATTAGAATTGATGGTTTATTCTTTGTTTGAATTGCCTGGGATATTGTTTACTTCTTGATTGTTAGTCTATATTAATCTTAGTATTAATCTCTGTTTATATGATGAGGAGGTGTTTTGGTCTTTTTCTTTCCTTTTTAATTTTTAATTGTCTCTTTTGAGTACAAACCCCTACTCCCTTCTAGCACTGATGATGTTATCTAGTTGGGTAATGAAATGTCTGCAACAACCAAAATCAGAGAGCACTCAAGGCTCCGCAAAGCGGTTCAAACATGAGCTACAAATATTATCTCCTATTGCTAATGTTGCTGTTCCAGCTCGCCTCAGCTGGAGGGGTTGAAGGCCGAGATGCCTGAAGAGGATTTCAGAAATTCTCTAAGTGTTTTCAGCATATGAGTATGATTGACAAATGGGGAAACAAATTAATTTGCTTCAGCTCTGAGAGTTAAGCTTAAAAGAAAATAAAACTGTAGTTATTATCTTGCAGCAGCCAACTGGGAGCAAGTCAATTGTCTTGGAAATCAATCATGGAAATGGAGCAGAATCTGCATTATCAATTATATGTCAGAAGTTTCCCCTCCTTTCCCTTATGTATGGCATGTAAAATCACCTAAATACTGTATTTAGGCTATCCGTGACAGATCTGACAGTCTATTGTAGGGTTATTTCACATGATAATAACTCTCAAAGCTCAGAGTCTGAAATAAGCAGAAATAAGGCTCTTTTATCTTTTATACTCTTTAACACTTAAGGTGGCCTATTTTGTTGATTCTTCAGTTTGGAAGGATGGGGATCATAGTTTACCTAGCTCAAAAATGCAAGGTTGCTAGGGAGGCTATTTTTAAAGAAATAAGAAAGCTAGCAAAAAGTGGGTGGAGGGGGGAAGAGATACCTGACAGAAATCTGACATCTGAATTCCTTTTTTTTTTTTTTGCAATGAAAACAAGAAACCTTCAGCAAGTTCTAAACCCTGATTTCTTTTGAACTTCTGCTGAAAGAAGACATTGAAGTTGGGGGCTAATAGGGAAAGAATTAACAACGTTGATCATTGTGTTCTTGTCTGCTGACCTATATTCAGCTTTGCCCCCAAACTATTTTTTTGTGCAAGGTTCGAAGTCCTAAATAAATAAATAAATAAATAAAGTTGCTTTTGATCTCTGGGATTTTACCTTCAAGCAAAATCTTGACCACTTGCATGAATAACATAGCAAGAGATGTCACAATAAGATCAACCTGCATGTTGCTTAGCAAATTAATCTGAACCAGAGCTTCACATAGGCGTCACCTGAAATTATACCTTCATATTTTGGGGCAGGGATTGTTTAAAGGTATTTCTTCTCTGCAAGCAATAATTCTGTTTTTAAAATAGTAATTTTATTAAACATTATTATTAGAAATATAAGAACAAATGCAGATTAAGAAATAAAATAAAAAGAAAAACTAGAGAAGGAAATAAAACTAGGAATATAGTAGAAAGGAAAAATAGGACTTCCCTCCCTTCGTCACAACACATACGGTGGTACCTTGGTACTCAACTGCTTTGAAACTCATCGAATTTTCTACTCAATCCATTTTGACACAAAAATTTTGTCAAATTTTGGTATTCATTTGTTTGGTACTCAACACACAAGCTAAAACTTGTCAGTGTTGGCTGCCTTCTGACTCACTACATTAATTGTAGTGAAAAATTGTTTGGTACTCATTGTTTTTGGTACTAATCTCACCTTCCAGAACCAACTAACAATGAGTACTGAGGTACCACTGTATAAACAGTTTTAGTAATATATAACCTTTTCTTAAATGCAACCAATAATTTATTCTTCCCAATCTCATCTTTTATCTGTTAACAAATCCTTAAAGTCTTGTCATGAAGTTCTAATCAGCAAAAGTTACCAGAGATAGCATTTCTATTTTAACCTTGATCAAATAAACCAACTTTATATTCCTCCCTTTTACTTTTAACAATGAGTGTGTGCTATGGAGCATGTGTGGGTGAACTCAAGTTTTCTCCTTGTCCAGAGAGGAATTGTGAGCTGGCTTGCACCCTGTCTCTTCCTTCTAACTATTGATGATTCCACTTTTTGCCCATCATTAAAAAGAGGTGGTGAAGAATATTTAGAGAAAAGTCTGCAGAATCATCTTTCAGGAGGATGATATGAAGAACAAGATTTTCTTAGGGGGAAAAAATGTCCTGCTGAGAAATTTCAGGTAGATTTAAACATATTTCCCTGCTGTTGTCCCAAAGCTGCTTTTCAAAACCCAGCTGGACTTCTTAGTCCAGTTGCCTTTTAAAGTACCTTTGGGACAGTCATGACCTGGATGGTTGAGAATCTCCAGAGATCCTTTCCCTGCTATTGTTTACTGTTGCATTGTTAGGCTAATCAGTTTGCATCTCTTTCTTTCCATGTAGTACCTGTATGGCTTTCAACGTCCTCATATTTATAAGCAGAGTCTCTGGAAATTCTGAAGACATTTAGAGTTAGCTTGGAAACATCTGTGAGTGCGGAGACAGTCAAACAATTTACATTCTCTCTCTTTAGCATATTTTCCAATGCATTTGCAGAAGCTTTGATTGACCTTGGAAGAACTTCATATTTTCCCATCAAATGCACATTGAAACAAAACATTATTAAGTATCCCCAAAGATTTAAACTATCAGGAATTGAACAGCTGTTTTATCCAGTTTATGCCCAACCTTATTATACTTTTTATAATTATATTAGCGGAAAGATGTAGCATTAGATCTCTGTTTTCAACTCAGCATTTACTGCCTGGTTTACTAATTAGAATGTATTTAGCTAGCACCATTATTATGTGTGATACTTTGTAGAGTTGTCTAAGCCAGGGGTCCCCAACCTCTGGTTCGTGGACCAGCAACGATCCACAGCATGCCAGAAAGTGGGCCATGCAAACAAGTGAAGTCTCATCCATGGGATGCAGGAAGCATGTGAAACAACCCTCCCCCTCTTTGTTCCACAAAAAAACCTCTCTCCATGGAACCAGTCCCTGATGCCCCAAAGGTTGGGGAATGCTGGTCCTAGCAAAAGAGTTCCAAGAATTAGGAGGATGTGCTTAATTACTGTTTTGACCAAGGCTTTGGAGACTGTAATTATGCACACACTTACTTTAAAAACAAGTCTTGTTTTATTGCAACGCTGGGAATTATTTTCACTCCCAGTCAGTAATGAAGCTCAAACAGTCCCTTGAGATAAGCACCCACCTTGCTTTCCTGTGAAGTACAATTAATTACAAAAGTGTCAAATGAACCAGAAAGAAAACCAGTCAAAGTACAAGGTGTTCTGTATGTAAAGTGGATGACTCCAAATCTACCATTCTGATT
>BLBF01000055.1:9929654-9944960 GCA_015471245.1 Laticauda colubrina | reverse complement strand
TCTCTCTCTCTCTCTCTCTCTCTCTCTCTCTCTCTCTCTCTCTCTGTCTATCCCTCTCCCTCCCTCCCTCCTCTCTCTCTCTCCCTCTCTCTCATACACACACACACACACACATATTTTTCTCTATCTCTATCTCTCTATCTTATCTATCTCTCTGTCCCTGTCTCTCCCTCCCTCTCTCTCTCTCTCACACATCTATCCACCAAATTTAGAACTTTCCAATTTCCTTCACAGATGACTCTAGGCAGTGTTCATATACAATATTAAAAACATAAAAACTGAATATAAAACCCCTCTTCTCATGTGGGTCCATGTTTGCACAAACCATTCTAAATTCAGCACTATTCATATAATCTTTGTATCTAACATACAGATAGTCCTTGACATATGACCACAATTGAGCCCAAAATGTATGCCGTTAAGTGAGAATTTGTTAAACGAGTTTTGCCCCCATGTTATGACATTTTCTGCCGCAATTATTAAATGAATCACTGCAGTTGATAAGTTAGCAACCTGGTTGTTAAGTGACTCTAGCTTCCCCAATGACTTTGCTCATCAGATGATCGCAAGAAACAATCACATGATTATAAATATGAACCTGTGGCCAACCAGCTGAATTTTGATCACATGATCCTGGGGATGCTGTGGAAAATGATCATAAGGCACTTTTTTCAGCACCATTATAACTTTGAACGTTCGCTAAATGAACTGTTGTAAGTCAAGGATTGCCTGTATTACAGAAAATGCCAGCTTGGGGTTGTATGGTTCAAACTGTTAGCATCCTGAAGGAGATTGGGCCCCCTTTCTTTGGATCTTCGCACTGAACTATGGCAAGCAAATATTTGAATATATCATCACACATGAGAGCTTTCTGAGTCACCTTTAACTCCTACCTACAATTAATCAGAATTTATATTTAGGTGGATTTTTATACATTTTTCAGCCTTCTTTGGAGTCACCAACTGAGACCACATTGCGCCTTGCTAAAATATTTCTACAACTTGCAGAACTGTTTTGAGATAATTAAAGGTCACAGAGAAAAACAGCTGACTTGGAGCTTGACTCCAAGGCCTTTGGTGTAAGAGAGGAGGTCACTAGTCTCTGGAAATGAACCTCTCCATGTTTGTTTTCTGATATGACAATTGTCAAAACTGAACAATGTTCAAAAGATATGAACTTGAATTCTGTGGATGAATATTGTTCTCAACAAGTGAAAGTGTAAATCTGTGAGCCTTGGCTTTCAGCCTTGATAATTAGTTTAGAAATAATCATGTGTGATGACCCGGAGTGTGGCACAAAAGCAACAAAATCACAAAAGTAGGTAAAGTCCCTTTAATACCTCCAAACCTGGCCCCCAATGTCCAGTTATCATCGGCTGGAGAAAAAACTCTCCCAAGAACAGTTTTTAAAGGGAAGGAATTCAGTCCAAACCCAAAGTACGTATAAATTATAAATAAAACACAACACAAACCACCGCGCAGGATAAGGAATTGCAGAATTCAAAAGATAACTAAACATACACAGTTGGGAGGACACCAGAACCCAGATAAGATGTGACAAAGATAAGTCATGCTTTGCTCAGATGCTTTGCTTTGTGTTCTGCGCAAACACCCTTTATATCCTGTTTTCCCAGCTGCAGCTAATGAAGGGAATCAGGGCCTCTTTCTCCCCTGTAACCCACCTTGCTCTCTTATCCGTTCCTCCCTGTGTGCCCTAGAATGAAGAGGGGGTGGGCCTGGGTCTTCCTCTGAATGCCCAGCTGGACTGTGCCCTTCCCCAGTTTCCTCCACAGCCACCAGAGCCACACTCTCACTCCTTGTCAGCTGTTCGACTTCCCCCTCAGAATCAGATTCCAACAGGGGCATGACATCATGCTTATACAAAAAAAGCCTTTTCAGAATCAATCCAGTTATCCGTAGATCTGTCTATCGATCTGACCATCTGCCTGCCTGCCTTGTTAGCTAACTAACTAGATGGTTATCTTCTAGCTATCTGTTATTAAGGTAAATATAAGAAGTTAGTGAATGTCAAGATTGAGCAGCCATTTAGTCTCAGATAACATACTCATGACAGCAAATATTTCATGTGATTTCCATTATTTATGGTTGCATTTTCCATGTCATGCTTTCCGAAATTGTTGTTTTACAGATCTGTTGGGCTTTAAGTCCATGCTTGGGCTAAAATTTCCCCAACAGACAGGCAACTTATGAAGAGGTAAGTGTGCAACTCAATGAATCCCTTTGCTCTCCTTCAAACATTACCTCAGGAGGCAAGTAATCCCAGTGGTAAAATCTGTGTATATGACAGTAGGATAGGGATTTTGAAGAACCTCATTAATACCTAAGCGGGAAGATTGGAGCACATGAATTAGCATTCTTGAAAACATAAATTACTAACTAAGCAGCTCTGCCCAAGTTTGGGGGAAAAAGAGACTAAAAAAATAGGTTCTTGGATGGCCACCACCAACTAAAATGAAGCACTGAAATTTCCTGGAAGAACAAACTTATTTTTGATCTTCATCCTTGCTTTTAAAATGAGAACTTAATGGAGGTAGATCATTTGTTTGGTGTGATCTTCCTTTGAGCTGGATCATCTTTAATCTTCTTTTCCAGTAAATAGAATTGGAAGATACTTATATTAGCTGGCCTTGTAGTAAGTCTGATTCCTTGCAATCTATGTAAAAACCAGGTTTTCACCGTTAATGTGAAAACCTAGTTTTCACAGTTAAACAATGGCCACTTGCAAGGGTGAATTTTGAAACAGATTATACCTTTAGGCTCTCTATGGAGTTATTTGAGGATAGTTGTATTCAGGAGCTGGAGAGAAAGAAAATACGGTCATTGAAAAAAAAAATATGTCAAATTCTTTGATGGTCCTTGAGTTGTAGCCAGCGAAGAGCAAGATCTCGAATGGCCAGAGAAGGAAAGCATTGGCCATTTAAACCCAGGGCTGTTGTTTAGCCAATCTAATCTAACATAATAGAGAGAGTCCAAAACTGTTAGTGCAGAAGCTTCTGCACAATTAGATTGCAAATCCTTTGAGCTGGAGAACTTTTGCCTGAGGTTAAGTCGCCCATTCCACATAAATTTGAAGACGTGAACTTTTGTTTTCATGTTTCATGTTATCTCTGGATGGATGAGGATACTTGTTTGAGCAGAAGGAATGGAAAAGGAAAGTATTGACTGTCATGCCCCTGGTGGAGACTGACTCTGAGAGAGAGGAGGAACAGCCTACAAGGAGTGGAAGTATGGCTCCGGAGGTTGTGGAAGAGGCTGGGAAAGGGCAAAGGCCAGCTGGGCAGTCAGAGGAGGACCCAGGCCCATCCCCTCTCCATCCTAGGGCACGTAGGGAGGAGTGGATAAGGGAGAGACGTGGTCTCTTCTGGAGGAGAGGGCCTTAATCCTCTTCATGGACTACAGGTGTGACAACTGAATAAAAGTTTGGACCTGCATACTGGCAAATGCTGGAAACAAATCGTGTAAATATCTCTAGTTTATAGTTCCTCTCTGAGTTCAGCTTCCTTCCCAGTGTGTGTTATCTGTGGACATACTCCAGCCCTTATCTTGCCTGGTTTGTGTTGCTTTTTTCCTTCTTGGTGCACCTTTGTGGGAGGTTTTTTTTTTGTCTTCCGTCAAAGATATTCGGAGCTTGGAAGCAAAGTGAAGGAATAGGCTTCGCCTGTTTTCTGCGACTGTGTTTGTTTTGTATCCCACCCTAGGTCATCACAGATGTTTTCTTGAGGGATTTCTCCTTGAGTCTAGAAATTGGGACTCAGGACACGAAGTTATGCCACTCCCTCCCTGCTTTTCTTTGCGGCAGGGCACAAGTCCTTCATTATGACTACAATAGAGCCCCCAATTTCTTAACAACAGACAGTTGTTAAGTGAGATTTGCCTCATTTTATGATCTTTCTTGCCATAGTTGTTCGGTAATCACTTGTTGTTGAATTAGTTAACACGATTGTTATGTGATTAACTTTGCTTGTCAGAAGGTGGCAAAAGGTAATCACACGACTTTGGGACAGTGCATTGGTCATAAATATGAAGCAGTTGCCAACCATCTAAATTTTGATCATATGTAACTATGTAACTATGGAGATGCTGCAATGGTGGTGTGAAAAATGATCTTAAGACACTTTTTTCAGTGCCATTGTCACTAAACAAAAGTTGTAAGTCAAAGACTACCTGTATTAGAACATAGAATAATAAACTTGGAAGGGACCTTAGAGGTCTTCTAGTCCAACCTGCTGTGCCTTCCCAGGCAAATGGCTGTCCAGTCTGCTCTTGAACATCTCCAGTGATGGAACACCTACAACTTTTGAAGGCAATCCATTCCACTAATTAATTGTTCTCATTGTCAGGAAATTAAGTAATGGTAGATTGAATTTAAAGGCTTTGACTAACATTGCCTAGTGAAAAATATATTCTTCCAATGTTCCACAATGTATACAGATTCAAGATATTTTAAGTAGATTACTGAAAGTATAAGACTCCTTTTTCATTTTTTTTCCATGAAAGGATCACATGAATAAAATCTCCACATTGCCTTCTCTTTGGTCAGATGGATTCTCTAATTTCCATTCACAAACATAGTGTATCGGCAGATGGGAAAATTAATAAATGTGAAATCCTGCATACTTATTCTTATTTCTGGAAGCCCATCTTCAGTGCATGGGATTTATTGAATTGTTTATAGGATTTATACAGCCACCCAACTCAAGTGATGCGATTCTGGGCATCTTAGAAGAAACATCTAAGATCAAACAATCAACATTCATAAGCCATAATAGACAAGTTGGCTCACATTCATAGCTTTCTGGGCGCTGGTTCTCAGGTGGTGATAAAAGGTCAGCAGAATCAGGTACAAGTGAACATTGGAACAAGGGAGGAGACTGTTTCCGATGACTGGCACCCACTAGTGAAAAACACCAGTTCAGTTGTGTGGAAACTCAAAATGTGTTCTTCTAGTAGAACAGTGGGCAGCCATCCATAGAGAGAAGTGATCACACAAATACATGTATTAGAGAAGGGATGTCAAACTTCAGGCCCAGTGGGCCATCCTGATCTACCCAATGCGAAGAGGAAAGATCGATCCAGCAGTTTGGGGAGTGGCCTCAAGCTAGCCACACCCACACACTTGGCCATGCCCACCCAGTCAGCCACACCCACCCAGTTAGCCACACCCATCTGGTACCCCGAAGGTCAACCATAGCTCTGATGTGGCCCTCGATGAAATTGAGTTTGACACCCCTGTATTAGAGCATAACAGTATTTCTCAACCTTAGTCCCTTGAAGAGATGTGGATTTCAACTCCCAGAATTACCACCACCATCTATGGAGTTGAAGTCCACGTATCTTCAAGTGACCAAAGTTGAGAAATAACTAGTGTAGACTGAAGGTGTACAACTTGATGTGCCAATGTTATATGTCACGATCACTTAGAGATTTCACCACATGGCTCATCCAAGAAAAGAAAAGGACTCAAGTATTCTTGATAGGACAGAAGAATATAGGCAGAAGTAGAGAGAGAAGGGGAAAAAAAAAAGTAATTAACATCTTATTTTCCCAGCTCAGAATAATGCACTCTCATTTTCACTCATGTAACTTAGTTAACAATTCCTTGATTCAGCATTGAGAGCCTTTTTCATCTTTGAACTATTTTATTTCTCAACAGCAAAGAATGTTGCCTTTTGTGCAGGGATCCTAATAACAACAACAATCATGTTCATTATTGAGGCCTCAAGACTGCATGCAAGGCAGAAAGAATTCAACTATTATTTCTGGTGTAAAAGGTTTGTGAACAGCATCATTTCCCCAGAAGCTTTTTTTTCTCCAATCTAATAACTTCCTGGAATAATGACTTCAAATGGTTTTTGAGAAAAGAAATGTTGTCTTATCTTAAGCAGGAAGGAAGTCTAATTTTGATTGGCTGTCAAGTCACTGCTTGGTTAAACTATAACTGCCTGTGGAGTAGAAATATCCATGTTCTTATTCTGTTAAAATAGTAATAATCACAACAATAATTCAAGATATTCTGAAAGTATTTAGCTTTCAGTGGAGCGACTTGCCTTCAGATTAGAATAGAATAGAATTCTTTATTGGCCAAGTGTGATTGGACACATAAGGAATTTGTCTGGTGCAAATGCTCTCAGTGTACATAAAAGAAAAGAGTCAAGAGTCAAGAATCATAAAGTACAACACTTAATGATAATCATAGGTTACAATAAGCAATCAAATCATACTAGGAAACAGTCAATATAAATCATAAGGATACAAGCGACCAAGTTACAGTCATACAGTCACAAGTGGGAGTGGATAGGTAATGAGGAGTGATGAGAAGATTAATAGTAATAGTAGTGCAGACTTTGTAAATAGTTGAACAGTGTTGAAGGAATTATTTGTTTAGCAGAGTGATGGCATTCGAGGAAAAACTGTCCTTGTGTCCTTGTGCAGTGCTCTATAGCGTCATTTTGAGGGAAGGAGTTGAAACAGGATGTGAGGGGTCTGTAAATATTTTCACAGCCCTCTTTTTTACTCGTGCAGTATACAAGTCCTCAATTGAAGGCAGGTGGGTAGTAATTGTTTTTTCTGCAGTCCTAATTACCCTCTGAAGTCTGTGTCTGTCCTGTTGGGTTTGTTGAACCAAACCAGACAGTTATAGAGGTGCAGATGATAGACTCAATCATTCCTCTGTAGAATTGGATCAGCAACTCCTTGGGCAGTTTGAGCTTTCTGAGTTGGCGCAGAAGTTATGATTGCTCCATCACTGGAGGTTTTTTAAAAAGAGATTGGACAACCGTTTGTCTGGAATGGTAGATGTAGTCCTCAACTTACAACAGTTCACTTAGTGACTCTTCAAAGTTACAGCAGCACTGAAAAACGTGCCTTCTGATGGTTTTTCACAGTTATGACTTTGTAGCACCCTCAGGATCCTGTGATCAAAATTCAGATGCTTGGCAACCGATTCATATTTATGACCGTAGCTATAATCATATTATCATCTTTTGTGACCTTCTGAAAAGCAAAGTCAATGTGGAAGCCAGATTCACTTAACAACTGGGCTATTAACTTATCAAATGCAGTGACTCACTGAACAAACAAGGCAAAAAAGGTCATAAAATGAAGCAAAACCCACTTAACAAATGTCTCACTTAATAACAGAAATGTTGGGCTCAAAAGCTTGAGCAGGGCTTGGACTAGAAGACCTCCAAGGTCCCTCCCAGCTCTGGTATTCTGATATTCATAGTAATATAATGACTTTGATGATGGCCATTTAACTAGGTTTTAATTCTATTATGGGAGTATTTTTTTGAATAGGATGTTCTAGTAGCTTGGTCTTCAGAAAAATGTTTTTTTTTTAACAAAAAAAAATTAAAAAAAGTAAAAAAGCAGAAGCAGCAGATTGAAAAGCAAAGGTCTTGCTTTTCTTCATTAGATAAAATATTGGAATTTTGCGTACTTGAAATCTGAAGTGCTACGAATTTTCCATTATTCTCAGGATCAGGGCTGATATTTCAGATTCTGAAATATGACATGCTTTTGAAGACACATTTTCCTACCTCAAAATTTCTTGCATATCCTGTTTGCTTGCATCAATCCTTGCCTGACTAAGTTCACACAGCATGCTAAACTGCAAATCCAGGTGAACAAGACCCAGTTACAGGGTTCACATAACACTTTTTTTCCAAATCAGTGAATGATAAGATGGCATGGCTGGTTTGCCTGGCTCATACATGTGGAAAAGAGGCTAAATTCCTGCCAAATGGGAATTAAACTTTCCATTTTAGCCTCCTCCGTCATTCTGGGTGGGCTTATCTCGCTTGCGTAGAACATTGAGTGATATTCTGCCTTTTCAAACTACTCAGAAATAATAACTTGAAAAGGATCAGATTCTCATTAAAGGACCACAGGGATAAATTGTCACCAGTATTGTTTTTCATTATGGTATTTGCATATTCAACAGTGGGACTCCCCCAAACCCCCTTCTCTTTTCAGAGAAGAAGTATGCAAATCTCACAAGAACTGAAAGTGTGTCTTAATTTGTTACCACCCCCCACCCTGAGGTTGCAGGGAAAAAAAGGGCAAACATTGCACTAAGAGCCTTGAAATCTATGATTAATGTATTTTTTTTATTTTTCCCAAGACTCCAGAGTATGCTATGGAGGTACGGTAAGCCCCTTGGTCCAAGAGTTCAGAGATTGTCTCACAGTGAGGAAATAAGGCAATAAACACACTTGCAAAAAGCAAGTAGTTGGCCAATGCCTGGAACTCACTACCTGACTCTGTTATTACATCCTGAAACCCCCAAAACTTTAACCTCAAACTGTCTACTGTGGACCTCAACCCATTTGTAAGAAGTCTCTAAGGGGGATTGCATAAGCACACCAGCATGCCTACCATCCCTGTCCTACTGTTCCCATTTATTTGTACTCATTTATTATGTATACACTTATACCTGTTTATATTTATATGTTTATATGTTGTGTTCATACTTACACTTTTTTTCTCATAGATGTTTGACAAACTAAACTAAATCAATAAAAATAAATCTCCAGGAATTAACTGAAAAATAATTAAGCTTCAGGCATCTCCCCAAACGGTTTGATCAAAAATGCCCCAAATTTCCCATTTTAAACCGGTTCTAAGTTATTCTCCAGCACATATTAGTGTGGGCATATATTGGTGTAGGCACATTGGTGCGTGCATAAGTGCACCAACGTGCCTACTGTCCCTGTCCTATTGTTTCCTTTTTATTTTTCTTATATGTATCCATTTCATGTATTCATAACTATGTTTATACTTATATCTATTATCTTGTAAGTGATTGAAAAACAAACAAACAAACATATTCCCCGTAGGCAGAGCTGGGGAAGAAAAACAGAAGTTTCCTTTTTTCCTGATCTCAGATATGGCTGAGAAAGTCGTCAGGGATCAACTTTTACAAATACAAAATCCGTCCCTTCAAGTGAAATGAACATCTCAATAAAAGTGTGTTTAAGTGGAATAAATAAATAAATAAACAAGGCATCATCGATGTTGTTCGACCTCAAAAATCAAAGTGCCGGATTATCTTTTTTTCCCCCACCCAACTTTCATTTAATTCACAGCTTGCTCTATTAGAAGAGGAAAGAGGAGAACTGAGGTGGATGGTGGGAGGAAGAACATTTCTTATTTCTCTTCCCCCTCCCACCTTTCCTTGTCTTTTCTTTTCATGAACTGACCAAGGAGATGAAATCTGGGCACTTTAATTACCATTCTGAGCCAACTGCCTGGCCTTTGATATGGAAACCCCATTTTTAACTCCAGATCTGCTGTTTCTGCCTTTTCTGGATTTTAAGCAGCATTGTTGAACACCTGATAGGAAGAGCTGGTGAGAATATCAAGCCCTGCAGGAACTTTGGGCTTGTGCTGATGTTAGTCTTCCTCTTTAGGGAGTAAACAGGCATTGGGAGTTCTGGGAATGGATATTTCCTACCTCTGTGATAGACTGATGTCTTCGGTACCCCCACTGTTGCCCCCCCTCCTGCTCAAGTTTCTTATGGGCCTCTGCTTAGATTGAATGGGAAGGAGAGAAAATCAGCAAAAGGATAAGAGCTGTCATGTAACAGTTACCCTGTTATTGTCGTCTGTCTGCTTCCTGACTCCCAGCTCTGCTATAATTATTAATTGCACTTGTCAACTGTCATTAATTGCTCTTTTGCATTCCTGTCTTTGGGTAATTAGACAGAACAGCCTCGTTGCTGTTATTGTTTGGAGCGGCCCTTTGTTGAGAAAGAGGACAATCGCTAATGGAAATACCTTGAAATATCACCTTTCTGAGGGAAAAAAAGAAAGGGATACATCTCTATTGCCAGGCTGGTTCGGGCAGAATGGCTTCTTTTGAATGAAGGAGGAGAGTCCTCTAGAGTTCATCTATCTGACTATAACTCTTGAAGAGCTGGCACTCCCAGGTCATAAAATGATAAAGTAGAACATAAAACAAATTGCCACAAACAAGCCAACACTTGAAACAGTTATCCTGGAGAGGTTCACAAATCCTTCTTTACCAACACTCGGAGAGAAGGCGGAATGGATAGCCTTAAAAACAACAATAAAAGCAGTGCGAGGCCTCGACATAGGACCACAATGGAGCCTCCCCAAAATTTTTGCCGCTCAGTGAGATAGTGGTTCAGTGAATTTTGCTCCATGTTATGACTTTCCTGCCTCTGTTGTTAAGTGAATCCCTGCATTTATGACGTTGGTAATGGGGTGATTCAGTGACTCTGGCTTCCCCATTGATTTTGCTTGTCAGAGCTGAAGAAGCTTCTTGGAATGAGAAGTGAAATGTACTCAAAGAAAAACAAGAAAGTCCAGTTGCTTCTTGGTGGGAAAAAATCATCTTTGGGACAACCATGACCTGGATGATTGACAATCACCATAGACATTTGTCAGAGCGTTTGCAGTGTGACTACTATTATGAAAAACCCAGGAGCAAAACCTAGCACACAAAGACACTTAACAGACATTTATATATAATAGTTATATACAGAAATATATGTGGCAGGCAAAATACCTTCTTAATTCTACACAGAGAAAACTCTGCTCTGGATACCGGACACAGAGAGAGAACCAAGCCCTCTAATGGCTGCCTTTATATAAACACCTCTTAAAAGGATGGAACCCATCCACAGTCTTAAAGGGACTGTGTCTTAAAGGGACCCATGCAATGCTGATTCATTCTTATTGCATCAGCCACATCTGGTAAGCTTCACTGCTGTTCGGCTCTTAAATCCCAAGACCTTAACAACATTGTCAGAAGGTTGCAAAAAGGGATCACTTGACCCTGGGACACCTAAATTGTCATGAGTCAGTAGCCCAAGCACCTGAATTTTGATTACATGACCCTGGGAATGTTTCAATGGTCTGGAAAAGGTCATGTCCCTTTTTTCATGCTGTTGTAACTTCAGACGGTCATTAAGTGAACCGATGTAAGTTGAGGACTACCTGTACTCAATTTTGGAGCTGGAGAGCGAATGGGTGGGAGAGAAGGTTAAAATTCCAGAAGTTTTAGCCTCGTAGCTCCTTCCAAATTGGTGGGATCACAGAAGAATTTCATTCAGATGTGGCTGGGAAGATATAAGCTGCCATGGGATGGGGAAGAAGGAACTAATCCAAGATCCATTTTTTTCTTTTTTTCAGGGTGATTATTGTTTCATTCCAATGTATTCAGTAGAACTTCCCCAATTTGTTTTTTTCTGGTGTGAAGTTATCAGTGGTGAAAAATTAATTTCTAGAAGAAAGGTCATTAGTCAGAATCATCTTTACTTCATTTTGCAAAGAAGGTTTCCATGTCACTCTGATTTTTTTGTAGTGTGAAATGCCTTGTAACAAGGTTCAGTGCTGTGATTTGATTGGCTGGAGAGAACTACTGGTTTCAAAAAAACAGCTCGACTTGAGGGCCTTAGGGCTATGGCCAATTTTACCCTCTTTTTATTCTTATCTAGACACAGAAACCAGCATTTCTCTACTCAGTATTTTTATTTTCTCAACAAACTTAGCCTTTCTGAAAGAAACAAAAATATGCAACCCTAGAAATTCACGTTTGAATGGAAAGTAATATGTTGTGAAAGGTTTGAACTTTCATGGCATCCCACAAAATGCACATTTATTAATCTTCTTAACTATCCTTTCTGGTGAAATGATTTTTAATCTACCAAAGCCAAATCTTATCCAACAATGATAATTAGGCTATCTTTGCCTGAGGCTCCAATTATTCACAAAAGTAAGAGGGAGGACAGACTTAACAATTGTGTGCATGTTGCACTTTAAAATGTAGTTGTTTGGATTTTGAAGTTGGTACACTGTTCTGGCCTCATATCTTTCAATATTGAGGTGTATAAAAAGTATAGTTAATGGTTAAGCCCACAGGGATTTTATTCAGCATCTTGGCTGTCACAAAAAGTTTGGGAAAAACCTGCATGCACTTTTAAGAAACAGTGTAAAACAGAAATCTTGATGTGATAATGGCCAATATCAAGGCCAGCTCCTTCTTTTCTGCTGAGTTTTATTCATTGCACATGGAAACGTGTGTGTAAGCATCTACTTCCACAGAGAGGTGAGAGGGTGGGCTTAAAAAGTCATGAATGAAGAGGAAAAAAAATTGAAAAGTGCTACCTTAGTACACATAACACAGTTGCAACCTGAGAATGAGGAAGAAAAGCAGAAGTTTCTCCCACCCTGGAAAGAAAAAAAAATCATAATTTTAGTGGACAGCATTTGCTACAATTATTAATTGTGATGCTCAGTAGATAGAAGCTCTTAGTTGACTTGGGTGATCTTAAAAATAAATCTAAGCAGGCTCAAACTTGGTTATGGCCTGGTCCCACTGGCCAACGGATGCAAAAGTATGCATAAAGGACACAGCGGACGAGCAAAATTTTGGGGGTGACTCCATCCGTTGTCATCCGCTCCAAAAAGTGGTGAAAATTTGCATAAATAGAATGAAAAGAACGGAAAAGAACGGACGTGGGTAGTATGTAGCGGGGATGTTAAATGGATGTTCATAGGAAGCCTAGCGGATGGAAGGAGATGATACCTCCGAAGGGGTTCCGGGGGAGAATTGTGAAGCGGACGCATAGCGGAGGAAGCAGATGCATCACAGACGCCTAAAGGAAACAAAGGGGATGCCGCGCAGATGTATATCGGATGCAAACCGTTCACTGCGCATCCTTTCTATTTCCGTGCTACTAACGCTGTATAGACATTCCATGTACCTTTTGTTTCCTCCCTCTTTCCATTTTCAGCTGCGGCGGATGTGAGTTGCGAGGATGCCCAGAGGATGCAGGGAGGATACAGCAGACGTTTAACGGATGATAAATGGACATAGAACATTTGTTGCTCGTATGTGCAGATTTACATTGTACACGGCGGAAAGTTCATCCGTTCACTAAGTTTTGTGCAGCTCAAAACTTAGTGAACGGATGAAATCGCAGTGGATGGATGCTCGACGGATAGAGCGTTTGAAACATGTATGCAATGAGTACACAATGGATGCATAGTGTTTTCCAATGGATGGCAAACTTTTTTAAATATTTTACATCCTCTTTGCATCCGTAAGTACAGTGGGACCGGGCCTCTTAGAATCTGTGTGGGAGACCACTCAGTATCCTAAAGGCTCTAGAACTGGGGTGTCAAACTCGATTTCATTGAGGGATGCATCAGGGTTGTATTTGACCTTGGGGGAGGGCTGGGGTGTGTGGCCAGGGGGGCATGTTCAGCTTGACGTCACTCATCTCGGGGGCACCTATGGTGGCCAAATGCTAAGACAGGACTTCCCCCAGACTCTCCTTCCTTCTCATTATAATCTTCCTTCCTTCTTTCCTTTTCTTCTTTTTCCTTCCCTTTTCCTTTTCCTTTCTTTTTCCTTTCCCTCTTTCCCTCTTTCCTTTTTTTTCCTTCCTTGCTCTTTTCCCACCTTTCCTTCTTTTTCTTCCTCTTTCCTCTTTTCCTTTCTCCTTTCCTGTCCTTTCTTGGATGCTCAAATGCAAAAGGGGAAACATTTCTCCTTTTGTTTTGTTTTTCGTTTGTTTTGATAGCTCTCTGCCAGAGAAAATGGAGCCGTGGGGGAAGGGGCTGCACAGCCTCTTGCAGTTCTCTCCAAGCAAAAATGGCACTCGGAGGTCACACACAGCCCCTCCAGACACCATTTTTGATTGCAGAATCCAAGAGGCGTACCCCATCCCCCAAAGCTACATTTTTTGCTGGCAGAGGGCTGCAGGAAGTCATTGCAGCCAAAAATGGATGCCAGGAAGGCCACCCGTGGCCCTCCCAAGCTCCGTTTTCGCTGGCAGAAGCACCACAGGGTGGTCCTTTGGTTGTTTCCAGGGTGCTTCCTCGGGCCAGATCTAAGCACCCTCTTGGATTATATCAAGGACTGTTCAGATCCCAAGTTTTGTTTCTCAAAATGACCAGCCAGTTGCCTTTTATATGCAGAAGGAGGAAATGGAGACATAGCTGTTTCATTGTTAGTCCTTTCCAACAATTATATATGGAATATCAAATGGCAGAAAACAGTGTTTCTCAACTTTGGCCCCTTTAAGAGATGTGGACTTCAATTCCCAGAATTCCCCAGCCAGCCATGGGAATTCTGGGAATTGAAGTCCACACCTGTTAAAGGGGCCAAAGTTGAGAAACACTAATGTAGTCTCCTGCTTGAACAAGGAACTGTACTAGAAGACCTTTAAGGTCCCTTCCAACGCTGTTCTTCTATGAAGTATTTGATAGTATCCTGCCCCAAAGTTTTGAAAACTAATAGCCCACAAGAAACTTCCCCTCTTTGAATTTATCCAGTTTGCTTTGAAAGCCACCCGGATTAGTGACCATCAGGATGTTGTGTAGTCATAAATCCAATAGCTTAGCTATTCTTGGTGTGACCACACTCTGGCAAAGTATGAAGAGGTCATACTACATTAGATGCAGCCCATAGTTAATTCATTGCCCTTTTCCTGTCCCCAAAGTTTTTTTCACCTGCCTATTCAAACCAGTAGTTTCCTTAAAAACACCTTCTGTTAGCGCCTTCTATTTGTTATAACCAGGTAGTTATGGCTCAGGGTTGACTACTCAGTAAAAATTACTAATCCAGACTATTTTTAACTGATGTCATGAACAGTAGTATAGAATTACAAAGTAATCTTGCATTAGAGGCTTCTTCTTCTACTTAGATGTGTCATTGAGATTGAAATAATTTATTAAATAACAAGTTTCATACCCATGTTTTGCTATGAAACTATGTAGTTGGGCTCAGTTTTGGGGGAGGAAAATAAGGGGGAAAAATTCTGCCTCTGCCTACCAGCATCCATCAGTAATCATCTGGCTAGCATCCTGTCAGTGTATGAGAGAGTTGAGGACTGTCTGGAAACTGAAGCAGTATTTGCTGTTTGAGCACGAAGGAGACAGCAAGGAGCCTGGGTGTGTTTTAGCTCAACTGTTCTGTACTAAAGCTGCTTGGTGCTGTGAAACTGAAACTCCTCTCCTCTGCTTGTGTTTTGCATTTGGAACAGATTTCTTTTCAGGTGGGGAGGGGGAGAAGAACTTCTTAGCATCAGAGCATGTTAATAATAATATACGAAATACTAATGCTCTGAAGGTCATTTCAAAAAATCCTTTCTTAGTGAGCACCTAGAAGCCAAGAGAAACATAGGTGCCAAATTTCAAGTTTGTAGGCTTTATGGTTCTGGAGATTTTGTGATGATGTGTGAATGGTATTTCGCATAGATAGATAAATAGACAGATAGACAGATAGACAGATAGACAGATAGACAGATAGACA
>BLBF01000055.1:9888924-9915927 GCA_015471245.1 Laticauda colubrina | reverse complement strand
ATCTATCTATCTATCTATCTATCTATCTATCTATCTATCTATCTATCCTTCCATCCATCCATCTATCATCTCTCTCACACATACACACATACATACACTCACACCCATCCATCCATCTGTCCATCTATCCATCCATCCATCCATCCATCCATGATCTACTATCTACTGTCTGTCTGGATGTCGAAGTCCATAGCTTGGTTAGGGCTTCCTTCAGTTCACTGAAGTTTCCATACTTCCTTCAAAAAAATAGCTTTCTAGCCTTCATGCCATGTTGAATTTAGGGCGATGGCCTTGGTCGTGGGTCTCAAAGGAATGGGGGCCTCCTATCTTCTTTCATTTTGCACATCACTCAGTGCTTAGCTGTTCCAAGAGACCAAAGAAGGTTCAGCTAGGCAGAGCTTCCGACTCTTTTGCCTGCCGTTCACTGGAAGAGGGCCAGCCCTCAGCATGAAAGAAGAGGTCCAAAAGGACTAGGAGACTCAATTTGGCTGCAGGGGGGCCTCTGACTAGATATCGCTAAATTTATACCAGTGGTTAATCAGGTTAATTTGGAGATGCGTGGGAGGAATAAAAGGGAAGCAATGCAGAGCAAATGCAAATAGGTCAGCCTGCAGTAGTTTCCAGACTTTTGCAATCTGAGCATCAGTGGTGGTATTCGATCAGTTCTGCCTGGTTCTGGAGAGCTGGTAGTGGCAATGAGCAGCAAAGACCAAATCAGTTCTCTCTGCTGCTCTGCTGTTGGGCCCACCCGCCTACCCGGGCTCCCATACTCACCTTTATCCACTGAATTTTAAGTGCAGCTGCTTTGCACAGCACAGAAGAGTGACACGCGGCAGCTGCTGAAGCGACCGGGAGATTGTGCAGGCTTGCAGGAGGCGAGGTAGAATGCCTCTGTGTCTGTACAAAGTGTGCATTTGGCGCACGCATGCATGTAACGTGTGTGCACGTGGGCAAAGTGCGCCCACCAAACCATGCTCACCGAACCGGTGGCAACAATATTTGAATCCCACCACTGCTGAGCATCCATTTGGATTTGGGTTTTTATTATTTTGTCACATTTAAGTGCAAATTGACCTTCATTACCTTATTAGAAATAGGATTGCATTTTTTACATGCTTTCAAACTGCTAGGTTGGCAGAAGCTGGGACAAGTAAAGGGAGCTCACTCTGTTACAAGTCACTAGGGATTTGAACCACCAAACTGCCGACCTTTCTGATCGACAAGCTCTGCATCTTAGCCACTGAGCCACTGTGTAAAAAACTTTGCCTTTTCCACATTAAAATTCATTTTGTTGGATAGCGGGGCCCTTCTGACCTCCTATTGGATAATATTCGGTGAGACAGGGGCCACAGCAGAGAAGGCCTGGATGACTCCCCTGGATGTAGGGCAATGCCTGTTGGATTGAGGATCGTTAACCCATCGGACAAACCCCAGTGGATTAGCACAGTGGTCCCCAACCTTTTTTGTACCAGGGACCAGTTTCAGGCAGAAACATTTTTTCAAGGACCGGCAAAATCAATTCTTCCCCAATAGTAAAGGGCTTATTTACTATTTCTTTACTAAAAACATATTTCTACATATATTTTAATCAGGATTATTCATTTTTTGCGGCCCGGTACAAATGATCCACGGCCAGGTACCGATCTGGGGCCTGGTGGTTGGGGACCCCTGGATTAGCAGTTCTCGTGTGTGTGGTCTCTGATCTCCTTGAACATTATGTAAGGCTTGATTCCGGGTCAGAAATCATATTTCTAAAAAAAAAGAAGAAAAGATTGGAAGCTGCAGCCCAAGCCTCTTAGGACTTGGGGAAGAAATATGTATTTCACTTGATAAATTTCCTCTAAAGGACGGCTTGGCTCTCGGTAATCAAAATTGCTTTGGTTATGCATGGAAGCATTACAAGCCCGTCCATTAATTGAGAGAAGCAGCTCCAGCAAAGCATTCCTGCCCTCTCGTTAGGTGATCTTGCAAGATCTATTTGTCATCATCGCTTGCCGGTCTTAATCTAAGTGTATTGCTGGTGCAAATTAATGCTAATTTGTTTTGACACACTTTGCAACAGTATGGAACTAATCCTGCTCCTTGCTCATCCTCTTGCAAGCGTAGTCTTATCCCACCTGCCAGATCACATCCCCTGCTAAATGCCTCCTCTGGATTTACCCACTGAGGACTTGCTGCTGAAAGGGGTGCCTAGGCCTAGTGGTTAAAACACCTGATAGAAAACCAGAGACCATAAGTTTGAGTCCCGTCTTAGGCATGAAAGCCAGCTGGGTGACTTTGGCTCAGTCTCTTTCTCTCCCTCTCCCTCTCTCTCTCCCCCTCCCTCCTCCTCTCTCCCTCCCTCTCCCTCCCTCCCTTTCTTTCTCTCTCTCTCCCTGTCTCTTCCTCCCTCCCTCTCTCTCCCTCCCCTCCTCTCTCTCCCCTTTCTTTCCCTCTCCCTCCCTCTCCCTCCCTCCTCTCTCTCTCTCTCTCTCTCCCCCAACTCAACTCACAGGGTGGTTGTTGTGAGGAAAATAGAGGAGGAATTGTGTGTGTTTGCTGCGTTGTGTTATTTGTAAAAATAATAAAGGTGGGATAAAAATAAATAAAAAGATTGCAATTGTGATGAGCAGAGTGGTTGTTGGATTGTACCATCCTGTAGTGAAAGATTTAATACAGATATCTAAGGTTATGTCCTCCCCCCCATCCCAATAGTTATTTACCTGAGCAAAAATACTAGTTAACTCTGAAATGTTTCGCGCTTGAAATGTTTGGTTTGAATTTGAATTCTAAAGACCCGAGCGCCTTAGCTTCATTTTCTTCATTTTTTTATCACTTTGTCTACTTTGTGATAATTTATTTATTTATTTAACTTCTATCGCCGCCTATTCACCCATAGCAACTCGAGGCAGCTTACACAATGTAAAACTATATTTAAAACAAAAAATAAAAATAAAAAAACAACAAAAACTAACAAAAAGAATCAAAAAAATTAATAAAGTACAATAGAACAAAATCTGGGGGAAAAATAATACCCCTTTATCACTTATATAGTGACAAATTCAGGGAGCTTAATATTGTGCTATCTTATGGCCACCAATACACGCATCCATCCATCTCTTTAAAATTTCTAGAATGACCTTTAGCACCCGAGGTGTTTCTTACTCCAATTTTAAGAAAATTGCCAATGATGTTTAAATGCTGATCTACGATCAGGTGCGTTCTAGAAAGTTATTGGACTGGAGACAACAGGACAGCTTTCTCGTGATTCAAATGGAAACACTTATGACCCATGGTCACCTGATCAAACTTCAGATGCTTGGCAACTGGCTCATATTTATGATGGCTGCAGTGTCCCGGGATCTCGTGATCCCCTTTTGTGACCTTCTGACAAGCAAAGTGAATGGGAAAGCCAGATTCACTTAACAACTATGTTACTGATTAAACAACCGTGGCAAGAAAGGTCATAAAATGGGGCAAAACTGTCACTTAACAACTGTCTCATGTGGGTTTCCAAAATGGAAATTTTGGGTTCCATTTTGGTCATATGTCGAGGTCTCCCATAGTTGTATTTCTGATTGTGTTCTTTTTCATTGTTTATTTTATTGTTTCTATTACCTGGTCACAGTACTATAAAAAAAGATGTTGAGACTCTAGAAAAAGTGCAGAGAAGAGCAACAAAGATGATTAGGGGACTGGAGACTAAAACATATGAAGAGGAGACATGATAGCAGTGTTCCAGTATTTGAGGAGCTACCACAGAAAGGAAGGGGTCACGCTATTTTCCAAAGCACCTGTAGGCCAGACAAGGAATAATGGATGGAAACTGACAAGGAGAGATTTAACCTGGAAATAAGGAGAAACAGCTTTGCCTTTGGAAGTTGTGTGGGAGCTTCATCACTTGAGACTTTCAAGAAGAGATTGGGTGGCCATTTGTCAGAAATGGTGTAGGGTCTCCTGCCTAGGTGTGGAGGGGTTGGACTAGAGGACCTATAGGGTCCCTTCCAACTCTATTAATCTGTAACTTTCTGTTCAGTTGACACTCTTTTCTTTTCTTCTTTTTTATTGTTAGAAGCTGCCTAGATAGCCCTGTGGTGAGATAGGAGCCAAATAAATTTTACAAATTAACAATAATAATCTATAGAGGACTCTTATGGTCCATTGCTCTCCTTTGGATATAGTTGCTCTTTTCTCCTAATTATCAGTTCTTGCTTCTGTGAACCTCCTTTGATGTGGTCCTTTGTGTTGCTTAGTCGTTCAATCATGCCTTTCAGGAATAACAGAATAACAGAGCTGGAATCAGGGTGGATTGCTACCAGTTCTCCCCATTTCGGGTGAACCCATAACTAACTGGTAGCTAATTTTATGGCCGTTCAGCAAACTGGTAAATCCCACCCCTGGCTTGCCTCGCACCCCACATGGCCCATTTTAGATCTCAGGTAAGTGCAGGTCCCGCATGAAGGTATGGGGAGGGCAAAATACTGGCCTCCCAGAGGCTCCAGAAGGCCAGAAATGGGCCTGTTTCCGGCCTTCAGAGGGCCTCTGAAGCCTGGACAGGCCATTTTCACCCTTCTGGAGGCTTGAGGAAACCTCCACTACCTGGGAAGGTAGTTTTCGCCTTCCTGGAGGCTTGAAGAAAGCCTCTGGAGCCCAGGGAAGGCAAATAATGGGGCTCCAGAAGGCTGGAAATGGGCCTGTTTCTGGCTTTCAGAAGGCCTATGAAGCCTGGACAGGCCCTTTTCGCCCTCCTGGAGGCTTGAGGAAACCTCCAGAGCACAGGGAAGGCAAATAATGGGCCTCCCAGAAGTTTGGGAAGGCTGGAAATGGGCCCGTTTCTGGCCTCCAGAGGGCCTCCGGAGCCTGGGGAGGTAGTTTTCGCCTTCCTGGAGGCTTAAGGAAAGACTCCAGAGAGCGCAAAATTCCCCTTCCCACCGGCCATGGTGCAGGAGGTAGGCCAAGCCCATCATGGCCATGTCCACCCAGCAACCAGATAGAGAACCCGTTGCTAAAAATTTTGAAGCCCACCCCTGGTTGGAAGGGACTTTGGAGGTCTTCCAGTCCAGCCCTCTGCCCCTGTACCATTTGAGACAATTGGTTGTTCAGTCTCTTCTTAAAAATCTCCAGGGAAACCTCCAGGCCACAACTTCTTGAAGGCCCCATTTCCATTTCCACCCTCTCAATGCCAATAGGGTGCGATGGGTGAAGGTGTCAAAAGTCATTTTTAATCCCACTTGTGTTTATTCCAAAGCACGGGACCTTTATTGAACTTGGATAAACACATCTTTAATTTAATTTTTCCGTGCCTTTTTTTTTTTTAATATTACAGCTGCCGTACTAAGTGTAATCAGGTGGCTATTGTATAATTTAAACTCCAGGTGATTTTTATTTAATAATAATAGCTTACATTTTGCATAGTATTTGCATTCCCCAAAGGATCTCTTCAGCACTTTGCCAACTTAACAATCAAAGACGTAGAAAGTAAAACACTGATTCTAATTCATACTTAAGTAGGCCATGGCTTACTCCTGGCTGCTCTTTCTATTTAAAAACAATCCCTCCTCCACCCCCAAAAAAATCCCATTGCATTTATTGAATGAAGAATTTTCTTTCGGGGGGGGGGGGGGGGGGAGAGAGAGAGAGAGAGAGATTCCAACAGAGGACTTGAAACAATTCTATTCACCTAAGCAACAAAAAGATTCTCCTTTTCATTGATTGGGCTTTGTAGGAAATATGGTTTATTTCTATTTCTTCCCTGAGAACAGGGGTGTCAAACTTGATTTCACTGAGGGCTGCATCAGGGCTGTGGTTTGAGCTGGGAGGGCCAGGGATGGGAGTGGTCATTGTGGGCATGGCCAGCTCAGTGTCACTCATCTGTGGTGCCCAAGTGCTAAGATAGGACTTCCTGAGACCCTCCCTCACTCTCATTATAACCTCCTTCCTTCCTTCCTTCCTTCCTTCCTTCCTTCCTTCCTTCCTTCCTTCCTTCCTTCCTTCCTTCCTTCCTTCCTTCCTTCCTTCCTTCCTTTCTCCCTTTCTCCCTTCCTTCATTCCTTCCCTCTTTCCTTCCTTCCTTCCTTGCTCTCTTCCTTCTTTTTCTTCTTTTCCCTTCCCTCTTCATTCTCCTTTCTTCTTCCTTCCCCTCTTTCCTTCTTTTTCCTTCCTTGCTGTCTTCCCATCTTCCTTTCTTTTTCTTTTTCTTTTTCTTTGTCTTTTCCCTTTCTCTTTTCCTGTCCCCTTCTTGCATGATGAAATGCAAAAGGGGAAACATTTCTCCTTTTGTTTTTAGTTTGTTTTGATAGCTCTCTGCCAGTGAAAATGGAGCTCAGGCGACCCTTGCAGAGGCACCACTGGCTGGTCCTTTCCTGTTTTCAGACCGGCCCTGTGGGCGACATCTTAGCACCCCATGGGCTGGATCCATCCCACGGGCTTTGAGTTTGACACCCCTGGTTTAGAA
This sequence comes from Laticauda colubrina, assembly GCA_015471245.1. NCBI lineage: Eukaryota > Metazoa > Chordata > Lepidosauria > Squamata > Elapidae > Laticauda > Laticauda colubrina. Next base: position 9,909,494 of record BLBF01000055.1, on the reverse strand, counting down.
TGCCTTGGATGTTCCTTCTTGGGAGCAAACTCCAAATTCATTTCTAGGTTTCAGGTTAAAATACAGAGGATAAGGAAAGCTTGATCAAGATTATTGGATAAATATGAAGGAGCTAACCTTGCTCTGGTGCCTTCAAGGTGTGCTTTGGAGTATAGCTAGTCCTCGATTTACAACAGTTTGTTTAGGGGCCGAAGTTACCACTGCAGTGGAAAAAGGGACTTCTAACTGTTTTCATACTTACAACTATTTCAGCATCCTCATGGTTATGTGAGTTGGCTCTAATAGAGGAGAATATTTTTACTGGGGATTGAACTGGGGGTTTTGAGTGCTCTCTGAACCCAGCTAGGTGACATCATCAGTGCTAGAAGGGAGAGGAGTTTGCTATCTTTTTGTATATTACTGGCTTGCCCTGTCACAATTGGTGGTTCTTTGATTAGACTGTTGTGTGCTGTTAGCTTGTTTCTCTGAGATGTTAGTTCCTTGACTGGGGCATTGTTTACTTCTTGATTGTTGGTCTAATATTAATCTTGGTGTTCATCATCTTCTTTTAATGACCCTAAAATCCTTTGCAGGGTGGACTCTTGGCAACTGAATGGAGCTGTTTACTGGGTGGATGCCCTTCCTGTCGCCAATGAAGAGGTTTTTTTCAGCAGATATAGTCTCTGTCAGGGTTCCAAGGAATACATCCATAGCAAACAGAACTCCGAGGCAAGTAGTGTGATGATCTAGGGCATGACACAAAAATAATAAAGTCATAAAAGTAGAATAAATTCCCTTTAATGCCTCCAATGTGGCCCCCAATGTCCAATTATCCTCAACTGGATATCAAACTCTTCAAAAAACAGTCCACGAAGGGCAGAAATGCAGTCCAAACTCAAAGTAAAGATAATTAGAAATAAAAAAAAACCAACACAAACCACACTAAAGTAATTAACACGGCAGGCCAGGATGATAAATTGCAGACTTTAAAAGGATAACGTAGCACCCACAGTTGGGAGAACTCCAAAACCCAGATAAGCCTCCACCAAGAAAATGCACGCTTTGCTTCCAGCAAGTAGCTGTGTGCAAACGCCCCACTTATATCCTGTTCTCCCAGCTGCAACTAATGAAAGGGATCAGGGCCTTTTTCTCTCTTGTAAGCCACATTGCTCCCTTTTCCGTTCCTCCCTGCATGCCCTAGGATGAAGAGGGGGTGGCCCTGGGTCTTCCTCTGAATGCCCAGCTGGACTGTGCCCTTCCCCCGTTTCTTCCACAGCCACCGGAGCTACACTCCCACTCTCTGTCAGCTGCTCAATCTCCCCCTCAGAATCGGACTCCAACAAGGGCATGACAGGTAGATTCCTCAAAGACCAGTTTTACTGGATATATCATATTGGCACAGACTGGTGAAAACCTACTCTAAAGGTTCCTGCAGTTTTCACCTAATCAAAAGTAAAAGTTTTCTCCTTTTCCCAAACCAACAGTCACTTGGTCCAGTCAGGGTGTTGTCCAGTAGCTTGGTAACATCACTCTTCCTCTCTTCAGCTGCCTGTTAGAATGTCCTTGGTTCCCCAGGGAAAGTATTTTGTTTTGTCTACCAATCCCCAGCTATCTCTATTTCCTCCTTCCTAACCCTCAATCTCCATTGTGGCAACACTGAAGCCTCAAAAGTCTGGCCAGCTTCAGAGTTGCCAGTCTCATTGTGCACACAGAGAGAAATATCAGCCTTTAGCTAGGATTGAACTCACAGCCTCCTGATTGTGAGGCAAGAGCCCTACCTCTAGGCCACTGCACCACTCCAATATTAATCTTGGTGTTCATCTGGCTTGTAGCTCTGTTGGCTTGTAAGATGGTTTTTAAATTCACTTAGTAGTAGGAACATGTTTGGTCTTGGACTCTGCTGGCAACATCCTAATGAAAGATTATGGAGGTAAAAGCTATTGCTCTTACTGTTCACTGGGAACACTGCGTATAACATAGGTATCTCTAAGGCCTGTAACCAAGTCTGCACCTTCTTTACTGCCCTTCAAGCCAATACGAGATTCTTATTTTTTTAAACGTTTTAAAGTTCAAAAAATGTTCACATGAAAAATGCAGATTTCATGGAACGCTTGAAGCATCTTTGGATGTGAATCTCTATTAGCTAGAAGAGCCAAAACCAAGAGATTTATTTATGTAGGGAATATGCAATAGGCTCACTGCCTCCTCCCTTTTTTTTCATTTGCTGATTCCTTTAGTGTATATGAAATTAAACGGGAAGCTGCAATGTTGTAAATCAAATATTAACTACTAGCAATGCTTTCTTTCCAAGAAGGCTCTCTGGACTCCAGATAGCCTTGCAGTTATTCTTGGAAAATTAAAATGGCAGGAGATTATAGACTTGGAATTGAGATATTGTTGAGAAGTGGAACCAACTTCATATGAGGAATCAAAGGGTTTGAAGGAAACCACCTGGAGAAAGATCTGTCTTCCTGTTTACCCCAGTATAGGATCTGTTGATCGAAGATACAACTTTCAGCCACAATTTGGGCCAGAATTTCTATTGCTAAGCAAATAGATTAGTAAGTGAGTCCTATCTGAGTTTTTTTTTTGCCATGGTTGTTGAACCAATCACTGTAATTGTGAACTGAATAATGCCTAGGGGACTAAAATATATGCAGAATTGATACAGGAACTGGTCATGGCTAATCTAGTGAAGAGAAGGACCAGGGGACACATGATAAAGGTCTTCCAATATTTGAGGGGCTGCTACAGAGAGGAAGGGGTTGAGCTATTTTCCAAAGCATCTGTAGGCCAAGCAAGGAATAATGGATGGAAGCTGAACAAGGAAAGATTCAACCTGGAAATAAGGGGAACTTTCTAACAGTGAGAACAATCAACCCATGGAACAGAAGTTGCCCACGGAAGTTGTGGAAGCGCCATCACTTGAGACTTTCAAGAAGAAATTGGATTACCATTTGTCAGAAATGGTATAGGGTCTCCTGCTTGGTCGGGGGAGTTGGACTAGATGATCTACAAGGTTCCTTCCAACTCTATTAATCTGTATGTCAACTCAAAAATATTTCTCTGGTCTTTGGAGTTGTCAGCAGAAAGGGAGTGGGTGGAGTAATGCATACTTTAAATATTTTCACAGATAATGCTAGGCAGCTGAAACTATTGACGCGCAAGGTTATTACTGGAGAGCACAATTTATAACTCTTGGCTATGGATGTGTCCCATTGGAGAATCCAGGGGGTGGGGGAAGACCAGGGTCAAGGGTGAGAGGAATGATGTGTCTCAGTGTCGGCTGCACCCAGGTAATACCGGCATGTTTACTCCAAAAAATTTTTTTTAAAAAAAATCTGAGAGATGTGGCTAGAGACTCATGATTCGAATGGGAGTGGATTGTCAGAGCCCTGACACTGTAATCTGTAATTTGTTAAATGAATCCAGCTTTGTCTATTTATGCATTACGTATCTGATATTAACACAGTGGAGAAAGTCCAGAAATATTTCACAATAAGAGATCTCCACTCTACTCATTGCAGAATACCTTATGCCACCAGACTTGAAATTCTAGACCTAGAAAACTAGACCTATGCCACCTTCGGTCCGATCTAAGTATAGTACTGTAGAAAGGGAACTTCATGAGGACAGTGGTACTTTCAACCTTTCTACAGTACATAAAATTCTATATTGCAATGTCCTACCTGCCAATGAATACTTCGGCTTCAACCATAACAATACAAAAGCACACAATAAGATACAAACTCAAGGTAAACCACATCAAACTTGATTGCAGGAAATACGACTTCAGCAACAGAGTGGTCAATGTCTGGAATACTCTACCTGACTCTGTGGTTTCTTCCCCAAACCCCAAAAACTTTAACCTTAGACTGTCTACTATTGACCTCACCCCTGTCCTTAGAGATCTGTAGGGGGCATGCATAAGTGCACCAACGTGCCTACAGTCCCTGTCCTATTGTTTCTTATTTTTCTTATATGTATCCATTTCATGTATTCATAACTATGTTTGCACTCATACCTGTTATCCTATAATTGCTTGACAAAATAAAATAAATAAATTTTGCTTGTCAGAAACTGGGTGAGAAGGTCTCAAATGGCAATCATGTGACCCCATGTTGTAAATATTTGCTGGTCGCCAAGTACCCCCATTTTGATTGTGTGACTGCGGGGATGCTGTGAAGTTGTTGTAAACTTCTTTCTTTCCCCCAGTGCCGTTGTAACTATGCACTGTGGCTCAATAAATGGTTATAACTCGAGGACTACCTGCGTAGAATATATTGAAATGATTACACGGAAAACCTGGTATGGTGTATTTTCACACTCCACCTCCCACCGTGGATGTAGTGTACAGTGTGCAAAGGAAAAGCACACTGTCTTTTTTTTTTTTTTAAAGAATTTAAACACGCAATGTGTTTGATGAAGCAGAAGGAAAATATGTGATACTGAATGACAAGAACAGCAACAATGCATTTGATAAAGCACCTTTTTAAGAGAAGAAAAAGAGATGATCTACTCTTTGTTTCCCAGCGTGAGAGTGTTGAAAAGAAGCTGCTAGTTTCACGCTGTCATCCACAAAACTCATGATGTGCCTGCAAGCAAAGTGTAAAGAAAGTCTCCATTGTTCACCCAGGGAGGATAAAAAACACAGTTCCTGGTCTTAGATACAAATGGTTGGAGTTTAACTCTTTGATGATCAAATGCTCCGTCTTTCAATCTCTGCATCTCCCATCTTTGCTGAACTTTTATTTTTTTTCATGTATTAGGAATTTTTGTCCCAACTTTATCATAGATATCAGTAACACAGGGCGGTGAACATATCTAATATTCCTCCTTTCTCTTTTCTCCATTATACCAACACTGTGGAGTGGGTTGGGCTAAGAGAGTGATTGACTCAGAATCACCCAGCCAGCTTTCATCCCTAAGACAGGACTAAAACTCACAGTTTCCTGGTGATTGATTCAAAATCACCCAGCCAGCTTTCACACCTAAGGGAGGACTAGAACTCAGAGTCTTCTGGTTTCTAGGTGAGCATCTTAACTGCTAAATTGAAATGGTTCTGTTATAAAATAATTATTCTTTTGTTCATTTATCTTTTTTAAAATTCCACTGCAGTAGGCATAACACCATGACATTCTAGAAAGACTGGCTGTGTTTAGCCAGATCAGGCTAAAATTATTTCAGGATATTCTGTGAACTGAGCCATTTCCATTATGGAGCAATTTTATATGGTACGTCAAGTTTTGTGTTTTATGTAAATCCAGGGATTATCTTCATAAGGAAGAGTCTGGATGATTGCTAAGAATGACCCTTTAAAGCACCTGATTATTTATGCCTCTCTTGATTAATTTTCAGGATGGTATGCTTTCCCATTAATTAGATTAAATGGAATTACTCCCAAGGAGTCACCATAAATAGAGTGCTGGAGTTGGGAGGGGCCATTGAGGTCATCAAGACTAATCTCCTACTCAGAACAGGAATCTAAATTAAAAGTTCCCTGAATGATGATTGTCCAGTCCCATCTTTCTTCATCATTAGTTACATAGTCAACTTCCTCATATTGTTAAAACATTTAGCTCTAACGTTCTGGTTAGAAGAGGCTAACCTCAGAAAGATTTCTATTTTAAAAGTTTGCAATGTTAATGTGAGACAAAAAATAGGGTTGTGTCCAGTGGTGGGCTGCAACTGATTTAACAACTGGTCCTGTGAGCATGCACAGCATTCAAAAAACACCAGTGTAAACCTCGACAGCTCAACTAGGATCTTGACAGATGAAAGCACTGGGCCATATCTAACAAAATGAAATTCAATGTAGAGAAAAGTAAAGTCCTACTCTTAGGCGAGAAAAACCAAAAGGACACATATAGACTGGGTGAAACCAGGCTCAACAGCAGTAACCGTGAGAGGGATCTTGGAGTCTTAGTGGAGAACCAGCTAAATATGAGCCAGCTGTGTGCAGCAGCAGCCAAAAAAGCCAATGCAACCCTAAGTTGCGTTAACAGAGGGATACAATCGAGATGACCAATACCACTCTATAAAGCCTTAGTAAGACCACACCTAGAGTACTGCATCCAGTTTTGGTCACCACATTATAAAAAGATGTTGAGACTCTAGAAAGAGTGCAGAGAAGAGCAACCAGGATGATTAGAGGACTGGAGACTAAAGCATATGAAGAATGGTTGACTAGGCATGACTAGTCTAGTGAAGAGAAGGACCAAGGGAGACATGATAGCAGTCTTCCAATATTTGAAGGGCTGCCACAAAGAGGAAGGGCTCAAGCTATCTTCTAAAGCAGGGATCGCCAACCTTTTGGACTTCAGGGACCAACTCATAATTTTAAATCCTGGGAACCACTAATATGCATTTTGACTGACAGTGGCTTGCTGACGTTGGTGGCAGAGAAAGAGAGAGAGAGAGATCTGATCTAACTTCTCTCTCTTTCTCTCTCTCTCACACACACACAGAGGTAGGGGTGGGATTCAAATTTCTCAACAGCTGGTTCTTGGCCGTAGCCTAATTTGTGGGTGTGGCTTGGTGGTCATGTGACTGGCTGGGCATGGCATGTATGTAAATATTATAAATATTTATGTAAGTATTGAATTTTTTTATTTAAAAAAGAGCAACTTTTATCCAAAAAAAGGCAAAGCGGGCAGGCAGATTGAGTTGCGCACAGAATCACAGATTCACTTAGAGATCTGTGTTTTTGCCATCGGCTACCTTAGTCTGCACTGCTTCAGTCCTAAGGAAGGTTTGGCTCTGCTTTAAGATCTAAAGATTAGCTAGAAAGCAAGAAATCCAATAATTTCCTGCTTTCTAGCTAATCTAAATCTCCAGGCACAGCAGAAAAGCTGATGGTTGGGAAAAAACAAATGGAAAAATAGCAACTTAGCAGGCAAGTTTTCTAGGTAAGGAGTGAGTGAGCGGGGAGGTTTCCTGCAGGCCATGTGGGTGGTGCAGCCTTGTGCTCCTGCGCAGCCTGGATTAATTGCTTTGGGGGGGTGGTCTGGGGGTGAGATTTCTCTGCAGACCACCAAAATTTTCTCATGGACCACCAGTGGTCCCTGTGCACTGGTTGGTGACCATTGGTCTAGAGAGATTCTCAGTCATCCAGGTCATGGTTGCCCCAAAGGTGCTTTTTCAAGAGGCAACTGGACTTTCTGGTTTTATTTTGGACACATTTCGCTTCTCATCCAAGAATCTGAAGAAGCTTCTTGGATGAGAAGCGAAACATCTTCAAAGAAAAACAAGAAAGTCTTCTTGCCTCTTGAAAAAAAAACACCTTATGTCAAGAAAACAGAAAGGTTTTTGTACATCTTTTCGCCTCACCTCTTTTTTTGACCCAAGACTTGAATGTGGATAGGACTTCTGCATTCTGAAAAGTGTAATATTTGATCCACTTCGTATGATAGTCTGTTCCTGGAGAACGGACAGGGTTAATTGTTCATTAGGTGAAAAGTGTGGAAAAGTATGGAATCGGAGTGATTGGTTCCCAGCATTCAGTTGTATCTTTGATAAAAGGGGATGCAATGAATTAAGAAATTCAAAGAAAAAAGAAACAAACCCTTTGACTGCTCATAAGATGAGATAAAAATAGAGCAGAACCAAATGTTAATGAATTGCAATGTTCATACTGAATTTGCATGCTTTGTGTGGGAGCAGCTTTTCGGAAAATGATCTGAAATTTAAGTTTTCTTCTCCACCAAGGACTGGAAAATAATTACATATCAGGCAGTTCCACAGCTTCTGAAGGGGAAATGCTTAGACTTCCAGGGAATAGTGAAAGCCTCAAAACTAAGGTTGAAGCTAAATATTTGGAAACAAGGCAATTTGCTTAACTCCTTGGAAATCCCAAAGGTGCTTTTCTCAGGAGGCAAGTGGACTTTCTTGTTTTTTCTTTTGCAGACGTTTTGCTTCTCATCTATTTTCAAGCTATTTTCTAAAGCACCCAAAGGTCAGACAAGGAATAATGGATGGAAATTGAAGGAGAGATTTAACCTGGAAATAAGGAGAAACTTTCTTTCAGTGAGAACAATCAACCAATGGAACAGAAGTTGCCTTCGGAAGTTGTGGGAGCATCATCTCTTAAGACTTTCAAGAAGAGATTGGACTCCCATCTGTCAGAAATTGTGTAGGCAGGGGGTTGGACTAGATGACCTACAAGGTCCCTTCCAACTCTGATTATCTGTTAAGCAATCTGTCATCCAAGAAGCTTCTTCAACTCTGATAAGATAGGATTTATATTCCTTGTAGACAGCTGGTCATTTGCATCCTTTTAGTGGGTTGTTGAAGCACTAGGTTTATCTGTGTCTTTAGGGTCACCTGAGTAGTGATTCTGGTTCCTGCAGTCCGCAATTTTTTCCCTCTGGAAATCCATTCCTACTCCCACATCATTCAAAGGATGTTCATCCTTAATCAATTTTGTGAACTTGAGGACACAGATAAATTTCCAGCTGCTTCAACGACCCTCTAAAAAGGATACAAATGATGAGCTGTCTGCACAGAATATAAATCCTTCCATTCTCCACGATCCTGCCAGAGCTGAAGAAGCTTCTCGGTGAAACGTCTTCAAAAGAAAAAAACAGAGTCCAGTTGCCTCCTGAAAAAGCACCTTTGGGACAACCATGGTCTGGATGACTGAGAATCTCAACAATTCCCTGGAAACTTAAAAATAATCTTTTAGGTCTCTGGATAGGGTTAAGCTATTTCAGAACCTTCAAAATAGCACTATTGAAGGGGCATATTGAAAACATAACTGAAGCAGATGTTGTGGTAGGTTAACTAAATCAAAAATGAAACTAAAAAGACTATTTGTTCTGTACTCTGCCTGCACAAACATAAGCAAGTTTTACACTTCAGGAAGTGTAGCTCAATAATATTCATCTTATTGATAATCTTATATATTGAAGGGGCAATGTATTTATTATTACCTTCTAAGATATTTTCCATCATGTTCTCTTTTATTTATTTTTTTCAGTGTCTCTTTACGATGATCAGTTTTAAAAGTTCTATTCAAGGCCTGGACAATTCCATCGAGTTTAATTTTTGCTCTGTCTCTAATTCTTCCAGCTTTCTGACTGTCTGTTGCAAATCAGTTTGCAATGCATTTATAAAAATTCACTAAGATGTGTATGAAAATGTTTATGCATTTATGCATAAGTTTCTGAAAGCAATTTCCTCTGAGGTACTATACTTCTGAGTGTACATTTTCTTACTCAACCAATTTTTTTAAAACTAAAGATTGCAAAATTCAGAAAATTCAGATATTGGAGTGTCATTGCTTCCCAATTTGAGGATTGGTTTGGGAAATGAGAATTATATGACTTGACATTAAAATGTGGACAACTCCTTCAGGCCTCAAAGAGGAGGAGGAGGAGATGGCAGAAGGGGAGAGGAGGGGGGAGAGGAGGGGGAGAGGAGGAGGGAGGGACAGGAGGAGGGAGAGGAGAGGAGAGGAAGAGGAGGAAGGGGAGAGGAGGAGGAAGGGGAAAGGAGGAGGAAAGAGGAGGAAGAGGGGGAGTGGAGGAGGAGGAGGAAGAGGAGGATCTTTGACAAGTCCATGTATCTTTACTGCATTTGGAAAATGTTCTTTTGATTTGTTTTCATTTGGTGATAGAATATCTCGCTCTCTTCTTCTCCCCTTCTATTCCTTCTTCAGTGGTGGAAACAAAGGAGACATATAAAAGACAAGAGAGGTAGAACAATTGAGATGGAAATTAAGCTGTGACCCTCAAGAAGTAAGTCTATTGTATGATGAAATGATTTGTTGCTTTTTAACAATGTACATTAAGAAAATTCAGACTGAGATATTCTCTTTCTAAAAACTTTCAACCCAGCTGTTTGAAAGTCCATCTTCACCTAGTCGGTCAAGAGGAGAAGAAAGCAGATCTCCAAGGTGACTTGAAGGCATAGACAAGCTACTTTAAAACTGTTTCATGATAAGAACTTCGGTCCAGAATTAAGATCTGAAATAGAACCTTGTTCTGCATGGCAGAAAGTATCATTCGTTGGTTTTGGGTATACGAGAAAATACAGCATTTAACTGAAAGGAAGACTTATTCTTGTTTTGTTTTTTGCTTCCTAATTAATTAATCGTACCTTTAAAACAGAAAGGTTGTCTTAGATTTGCTGAGTATATGTGGTTGTAGGCTAGATGAATTTTCTGCTACCTAATCTAGGAGCATGGTTTGGAAATCATCTTCAATGCAGGATCTGGCTTTTTTCAAATAAATACAATATTTCAAGTTGTGACGATTGCTACGATTGCACCATTGTGATGGAGGGGAGGGAGGTGTCGTACATTTTATTTGAAATTCTTTAAAACATTAATGCGGAAGTTGCTGGAAACTGAAATATGGTGTTTTGACTCTGCCAACTTACTTTTCAACACATTGACTTAACTCAGAACAAATCTACGCACATGTGATTTCTCAAAACATTGCCTGGATATGCTTTTCATGCGCCACTGGATATTGATGACTCTTTGATGGCAGGATGCAGCAATAGTAAAGTTTGCAGAGAGATCAGTGGTCTCTGCAGCATTATTGTGAACTCACTGGCCATGGGGAGGGAAATCTTGTCGTAAAACAGTGAAATAATGTGGGTGTGGATGGACAAAGTGATTCTCTGGTTTGTTCATCAAGATTTTTACTTGCCAATTAGTCTGAGATGCTGAAAGATTTCAATTAATCATGTATCCTTCCTTCCTCAAGCCCCAGCATTCACTTGCCATTCCTACCCTCTGTCAGGGGCAAGCAACTAGAGCCATTCATGAATAGCCTAAATCAGTAACTTTACTGTTTAGCACCTGCCTTACAAGAATCTCACCAGACTGCTTGCCTTCCCCTGGAACAACCAGATAACTTTTCATCTATTTGGAAGGAGGTCTTGTTTATGCCATCTGTGGCTACATAATGATTCCAAGCTAAGTCCTTGTGATGACCCAGAGTGTAACAAGAACGTAACAAAATCCAAAACGTAAATAAATGTCCTTTAATGCCTCCAACTTGGCCCCACTGTTCAATAATTCTCAGTTGGAGATTAAACTTATTCAAAAATAGTCTTCAAATGAAAGCAATACAGTCCAAACTCAATGAGCAGATAAGGGTGAAATAAAAAACTAAAACAAACTTCAATGAAGGAATTTCTACAACCGACCAGGATAAGTAATTACCAAATTCAAGGAGATAACAAGGCACAGTCTGTTGGAAGGACACCAACCAAGATAAATTCAGCCCAAAATAAAACATGCTTTGCTTCTGGCAATGCTGTGTTTTAACCGCCTCTCTTATATTCTATTCTCCCCAGCTGCAACCAATGAGGGGGATCATGGCCACTTCCTTTCTCATAAGCCAAATTGTTTCCTTCTCTGTTCCTCCCTGCGTGTCCTAGGATAAAGAGGGGATAGGCCTGATTCTTCCTCTGACTGCCCAGCCGGCCTCTGCCCTTCCCAGCCTCCTCCACAATCTCCGGAGCCACACCTCCATTCCCTGTTGGCTATTCCTCCTCTCCCTCAGAGTCCAACTCTAACAAGAACATGACAGTCCTCACTTGACCTTTCCCTTCATCTCAGCTCAAATTCCTCAACACCTCCACTCTTAATGGCATTTCCAGAAGCAGTAGTCCCCTCTTCTTTGTTACTTATTTTTATTTCATCAATTTATCATATTTAGAAACTGCCCATCTCCCTACAGAAAGAGCATCCTTGGAAGCAAATCAATGTCTGAACAGTACTTTATACATTGGCCACATAATAACCCTGCTCAGTCCCATAATAGGGAGATACCGTTGTATGGAGGAGATGAAATTATATTTATTATAATTAATCAGTGGGACAACTTGCCTCCAGAAGTTGTGAATGCTCCAACACTGGAATTTTTGAAGAAGAGATTGGACAATCGTTTGTCTGAAGTGGTGTAGGGTTTCCTGCCTAAGCAGGGGGTTGGACTAGAAAATCTCCAACTCCATGAATCTGTTCTGTTCTATTAATTACACCAGACATGTGGTTTTGTTTTCTTTAAGAAACTTTTGATGCTATGTTGGAATTGATTTTGTGCTTTTGCAATAGCATCACACATGCAAGTCTTAAGACATCCATTGTAGTACTTAACACTGCCCACTGCTGCCAAAATGCAAACAAAAAGAGGAAATAAATTTGAGCCTGCCATTTTATTGTGTCCTAACGACAACAAACCTTCTACAGAAACAAGGAACACAGAAAATGTGAGTTGGAGCAATTGGTTAAAAAAAAAAAAACTTAACCTGGCATGCTCATAAGTTGTGATGGCTACGATTTGTTCATTTCAGATTTAAAGTTCTTTGTAATTCGTGGTATTCTTGCAGACATCTCTATATGGTTTTTTTTGCCTGCAATACAATGTGTATTTGCCATTGTCTTGATCTAGGATGCTTTCTCAACATCCTGTTGGAACTAGGATTCCAGGGGATGTCCCTTCTAAGCATTAACCAGGACTAGCTTTGAAGGACTAAGCAAGCTTCATCAAGTGTGGCCATCGTTTCAAGAGTTATCAGATTAGATCTGGTTGTCTGTTATGACAGTTGGCAGATAAAGTGTCTTCAAAGCATCTGAGGGCAGGACAATAAGCAATGGGTGGAAGTTAATCAAGGAGAGGAGCAACCTAGTACTAAGGAGGAATTTCCTGACAGAACAATTAATCAGTAGAACAACTTGCCTCAACTTGCCAAGTTGTGAATGCTCCAACACTGAAAGTTTTTAAGCCCATGTCACACTGAACAAACAGATGCAAAGAGGATGTAAAACGGACAAAAAAGCTTGCTATCCGTTGGTTAACGCGATGTATCCGTTCTGTACTCACTGCCTCCGTTTTGCTTCCTCTCTATCCGTCCACCATCTGTTTATGGACATTTCATCCACTCCAAAAGTTTTGGGCTGCCTAAAACTTTTGCACGGAAAATGTATCCAGTTCGTCCGTTCTGCATCTGCTACGCATCCGCGCAACTCCATCCGCTCCAGCGGTAAATGGACGCAGGGAGGAAGCGGAACAGACGCAGAACAGATGCAGAACGGATGCCTAGCGGATGGAGCACGGAAACAAAGCGTTTAAAATGGGAAAAACGTTCGCAGAGGAGACCTATCTCAGATATTAAGGATGTCTACAGGATGCCTAGAGGATGCCGAGCGGAAAACCTATACTGCCTATAAAAAGGGGGAGCAACTCGCCTGCATCGCACTTTCAGAACAGCAGCCCAGCGGTGCAGACCTCTGCAGCCTTCATCTGCCTCTTCCTCTTCCACAGCATCCAGTCATGTCCACCATGGATTGTAACAAAGTCCTTTCGGCAGCCGCCATCGTTCTGCAACAGTGCGAAGCCATCTGCAGGCTCTGTGAACACTACTGCAAGAAGAAAAGGAGCCACCCAAAAAGAGTCTGGGTCCGAAGATGGTTCGCCAGTAGAGCGGAGGACGGACTGTACAACAAGCTGATGGTGGAGCTCAGGAGCGAAGACACTCGGGCATTCCAGAACTTCATGAGGATGCCGCCAGCCATGTTTGACGAAGTTGTGCAGCGCCTGACACCCAGGTTGACCAAGGCAAACACCAGCTTCCGGCCCAGCCTGGAACCTGGGCTCAAGGTGGCACTCACTCTGCGCCACCTGGCCTCAGGGACCTCCTACAGGAGCATGCAGAATAGCTGGAGGGTGCCATCCAACACCATCAGCATTGTGGTCAGAGAAGTGGTGCAGGCCATCATCGAAGAATACAAGGAGGAGCTCTTCCAGTACCCCTCCAGTGAAGAAGGATGGAAGAAAGTTGCAGAGCAGTGGTATCAGAAGTGGAACTTTCCACACACCGTTGGAGCCATAGATGGCAAGCACGTGGCCTGCAAATCTCCAGCCAAGTCGGGGTCCACTTATTTCAACTCCAAGGGCTTCTTCAGCATCATCCTCTTTGCCATGGTCGATGCTGACTACAAGTTCATGTACATTGATGCTTCAGGCAACGGCTCATCTTCGGATGCCCAGATCCAGAACCCCTGCCCAACGACACACAAGATGTGCCCTACTTCATCGTGGGGGATGACACCTTCTCCCTCAGAACCTACCTCATGAAGCCCCTACACTTCCAGATGCCTCACCCGTGAAGAGAGGATCTTCAACTACAGGCTGTCAAGGGCAAGACGGGTGGTGGAGAACGCCTTTGGCATCCTGGCCAACAGGTTCCAGGTACTTCTCACCACCATGCAGCATCACCCACAGACTGTGAGGAGGATCGTGGAAGCTTGCTGCATCCTGCACAATCTCATGCGCACCCGCTACCCAGTGTTGCAGAACAGGCTCGTGGACCTCCAACAAGCCAATGGGGTCATGGAGCCTGGGGAATGGAGGCAAGGCCGAAACCTGATCGACATTGAGGATGTGCAAGGCCCCAACAGAGCCTCAAATGAAGCGAAGAAGCAGCGCAACCTCCTGAGACACTGGTGCAACTCCCCAGCTGGAGCAGTGGAGTGGCAAGACAGGATGGTAGATGCTTAATGGATGCTTCCTTCAGCCTGTCTCATCACACAGATGAGATTGGGCCATGTATATTTGGTTGGCCTACTATGAACAGGGCGTTTAATAAAGAGTTGTGTTTATGTTGACATGTGTGGATAATTATTACATTATTATTGATAATAAAGGGCCGTAGGTGTGGCACCTGGGAGGGTGGACCATACAGTCCCACTATGCTTGCACTGGAGGTTTATCTATCCCACAGCTATCCTAACCCATCCCACAGCTATCCTTACCCATCCCACAAGCATGCAAAGGCTTAAACCATTTCTAACAATTTCCAGCAAGTCTTTATTAAAAAAAAGAAATGAAGCAAGTGTGTGAATCATTAATAGACTTTATTAACAACAAGCTATAAGACAAAAATGAGTCTCTGGCACTCCTCTTGGTCGCTCAGTCTCAGGGGTGAAGGGTGCAGGTGCTGTGGAGGTGGCTGATGCTGGAGTGCTTGTCATCAGCTCCTCCAGAAGCAGAAGCAGCAGAAGCCCCAGCCCCAAAAGAGCGAGCCCATGCTACAGAAGCCCCAGCAGAACCAGAGTGAGGGCCAGGGGGTGGGATGGTAGCCCTGTCCCTCTTGCAAGGGCTGGCAGCAGATGGCTGAGGCTTGCTGTGCTTCCGCATGGTTGTGTGGTTGCTGGCTGGTAGGGAGGCTGGCAGGAACCAAGGCTGGCAGAAAGGCTGGCAGGGAGGCTGGCACCAAGGCAGGCAGGAAGGCTGGCAGGGAGGCTGGCACCAAGGCTGGCAGGAAGGCTGGCAGGGAGGCAGGCACCAAGGCTGGCAGGCAGGCTTGCAGGCAGGCAGGCACCAAGGCTGGCAGGAAGGCTGGCAGGCAGACATGAACCATGGCTGGCAGGGAGGCTGGCAGGGAGGCTGGCAGCAAGGCTGGTAGCAAGGCTGGCAGCAAGGCTGGCAGGCAGACATGCAGGCAGGGCAGGCAAGGCAGTCGATGTATCCGGCAGCAGGTCTTCTGAATGGCGTCCTGCTTCCGAGCTGCTTCCGTTATATCTGCGGGGCTGACGCAATGCATCCTCCCCACATGCGCAGTGAATGTCAGGCATCCATAAGGCTTCCGCTGTGCATCCGCTAGGCTTCCGCTCTGCATCCGCTTCATCCGTTCGGTGTCCGCTCTGCTTCCGCTCTTTCCGTTCCGTGTCCGCTTCGCTGAGGCCCCCCGGAAGCCCTGCGGATGTGCCACCCACTCCCATCTGCTCCCATCCGCTTCCATCCGCTGGGCTTCCGTTCCGCATCCGCTTTGCATCCGCCCTGCGTCCTCCCCACGTCCGTGTTATCCGCTCTGGTTATGCAAGTTTTCGCCCCTTTTGAGAGCAGATAACAACGGATGGAACATTTTGCTCGTCCGCTGTGTCCTTTTTGCATTCATTGGCCAGTGTGACATGGGCTTTAAGAAGAGATTGGACAACCATTTGTCTGAAATGGTGTAGGGATGTGATGGCGAACCTTTGGCAAGTGTGCTACAGGTGGCACGCAGAGCCATTTGTGCCGGCATGTGAGCTGCAGGCAAACTTACTTCACTGCGCATGCACGTGCTTCATAGCTGATTTTCAGCTGGTTTGAGGCCTTTTTCGGCTTCCCAGAGGCTTGAAAAAAGCCTCTGCAGGCCAAATAGGTTCGTTTCATCACTTCCTGTAATACTGTAAGTGACGAAGGCCCTATTATTTGACCTGAAAAGCCTTGCAGAGGCTTTTTTCAAGCCTCTGGGAGGCCGAAAAGGCCTCAAACCAGCCAAAAAACAGTTGTGAGGCATAGTGCAGATAAGAAAGTGGCGTGGGGAGATTGTGCACACATGTACAGGGGGTGCGCATTGCCTTCTTGATGCTGGCACGCAAGCATGGGAGTGCCAGTATGCGCACAATTTTGGTCACAGGAGCCCAAAAAGGTTAGCCACCACTGGTGTAGGGATTCCTGCCTATGCAGGGAGTTGGACTAGAAGACCTCCAAGGTCCCTTCCAATTCTGTTATTTTACTTTGCTCAAGGATAGACCTTTGACCATCCCCCTGGTCTTTTGAAAACAAGACAAGCTATCCTTAGGACATCTAAAAAGGCTAGATGTTCAGTATTGGTTGAGTTCTTTGTAGGCTGTGGATGGTTTATTTATCATTGTTTGCAGCAGTATCAGTGAGGTGCAAGCAAAGTCTGAAAAGAATACGCTTGGGTGTATGTAATTTTCATGTAAGCCTATATACCTGCAATTTAGCTTGTAATTTGTTTCTTTGTAGTAATAAGCAGAGGACTGGTTTATTTTTAATGACATAAAAATTAGTTTTCTTTCCAGCAGTTTTAACCTACATGGCACAAAGTTTGCTTCCACCCCCTTTTTTTATTTTCACCAAGAAGACAAAGGGGTGAGTTCCATCTTTTAAAAACGAAATGATTAAAGAGAACAATTTCCCTCAGATAAGATGCACATTTCTTTTCGCCAGTTCTTTGCTTTCTTTCTGTCATGTGTACGTCAATTTTTGTCCCCTCCTCCCTTCTGTAGACTCCATTTTAGAAGGCTCGCTGCGATTATAAATAAATGATGTATTAAATTCATGCATAGAACTTGTTGAATTGTCAAAAATGTATTTTTATTCTATTTGTCAGACAAACTCACAGGCACAGTTTCCGACACAGAAGAATATCAAGAGTTTACCTCTCAGAATACTTTTGGATAAATATGTAATTATATGGCCTTACCTCATTTACTGAGTTTTAAAATAGCATTTCTGATGACATTTACTTCTAGATCTGAAGATGCAGTTTTTCCATTACTTTTCCCATTCCCTCCCCCCCTTACATAGAATATTCTTTATTGGCCAAGAGTAATTGGATACACAAGAAATTTGTATTTGGTGCACAAGCTGTCAGTGTAGGTACAAGCAACCAAGTGATAAATCATAAATAATAAGATACAATCAACAAAGGGATGGTCATAAGATACCAATAGGAGGAGGTAATATGAAAAAGGAGAAGGATAATAGTAATAGAGCCCTACTACATGGTTAGATCTCTGTAGGCATAAGACAGTGCTATGGGAATTAGGAATTTGGAAGAGTGATGGCACGGGGGAAGAAACTGTCTTTGTGTCTAGTTGTTTTCAGCATGCAAGGCCCTATAGCAGTGGTGGGTAATTTTTTTGGCCTCCTGTGCTGAAAATTGTGCGTGTGCTCACGTGCCACCACCCAGAAGGCAATGCATGCGGGCACCCCCCACCCTCCTATGCATGCATTCACGACACCCCGCTTGTCTCTGTGCATGCGTGCACATCTCCCTGCCCCCCGCGCACAGATACCTGACAATCAGCTCTCAGACGGGTGGTGCACACATATGCGCAGTAGACCTGCTCTGGGTGAGGGCTTGAGTGCCGACAGTAATGGCTTTGCATGGCACTTCTGGCACGCATGCCTTAGGTTCACCCTCATGGCCCTATAGCAATGTCCTGAGGGGAGCAGTTGAAAGAGTTTGTGTCCAGGATGTGAGGGGTCTGTAGATGTTTTCTCAGCCTTCTTTCTGGCTCTTGCAGTATACCGGCCCTCAGTGAAAGTCAGGCTGGTTGCCATTGTTTTTTCTGCAGTCCTAACTATCTGTTGAAGTCTGTATCCCCTCTGTTTGGTTGCTGTATTGAAGTACAAATGACCAACTCAATAATTCCTCTTTAGAACTGTATCAGCAGCTCCTTCAATCAAAAGAAATTATGCAGGTATATTTCTTGGGCAGTAAGTCAAGGTCTACTTATATAGGAATGATATCAGGTTACGGTCTTCTATTTGAAGAGTGCTTTAATGTCTCTCTCAATTTTCTCTTTTTATGCTGTATTACAGGGGTGTCAAACTCATGTTGTCCCAGTGTCATCACGTGACATATTGGGACTCCCCCCCCTTTGCTAAACCGGGCGTGGGCGTGGCCAGTGTGTGATGCATCCAGCCCACGGGCCGGGAGTTTGACAGCCCTACTGTAGTAAGTTCACTCAATCTTTTGTCCTACACTTACTTCCTGGTTCTGGATTATCTTCCTTTCTCCCTCTCTGAATTGGTCCAAATTTTCCTGAAATGATTTGGACAGGCTTGGATGCCAAAAGACTGAGAAGTAGCCATGAAGTTGGGAAGTTCAATTAATCAGTGAATAATAAATCATTAGAACTACTTACCTGCAGAAGATATGGGTGCTCCAACACTGGAGGTTTTTAGGAAGATAAAAATTTGTCCAGAATTCTTCTATATGATCTCCTTGCTTGAGCAGGGGGTTGGACTAAAAGACCACAATGAGTTAGAAAAGCTATACAGATCCTTGAAGCAAGGTGCTTTAGGATGCACCAAAGCATGTGTAAAAGACTTTGTTTTGAATCATTAAAGCAGTCGTGTCTTTTTCAAGGTTCATTTGGCTGTAAGCATGGCTATATACAAAGAGAGCATTCTATACAGACGTGGTATTCAGCAGGTTCTGACCAGTTCTGGAGAACCGGTAGCAGAAATTTTGAGTAGTTTGGAGAACTGGCAAATACCACCCCTGACTGGCCCCACCCCCATCTTTTCTCTTCCTCCAGAGTCCCAGCTGATCTGCTGGGTCTTCTTTTGTTGCCCTGCACAGGAGAACGGAGCTGCAAAGCAGGTTAGTGAGGTGGGGTGGGGAGGGAATGGAGATTTTGCAATAACTTTCCCCTGCTACGCCCACCAAGCCAAGCCATGCCCACAGAACTGGTAGTAAAAAAAATTTGAATCCCACCACTGGTTCTGTAGGTGTTTTGTGAAGCACCTCCTTCAAAGATCTTTACACAGACTTAGGAGGTAAGTTTCTTCTTTTTCTAGATCTGAGGAAAATAGATTTCTGCTGTTGGAAAAAAAATATGTGTATCTTTTGCTCTTGTAATTCCTGCTCAGCCCAGACCCAAAATTTATTATATAGAATTACTACAAAAGACATTCAAGCAAGTTTGACCTACCCAGGACTCAACAACTGCTTGTTGAGAAAGGGAAAGAAAAGTTTTTTTTTCTGGAAACTAAGAGGCAGCTTTGATCCTATTTGCCAATGAGTTTCTCCAATCCTTTCAACTAATGCATATTTTATATCTGTGTTGGCTTTCATCCATACCCAGAGTGATTAAAACTGGAAATAAAATTTATGGGACGTGCTAGCCTAGAAATACCCACCTGTCTGTTGTACGTCTATTCTCACAGCTTTCTCATGTCGAGGTTAGGATGCTTCTTGGTTATGTCAACCAAGGCAGAGAGCAGATATATCCTGTTCTAACACTAAGGGGATCTGTCACTTTTTAAGAATAGAATAGAATAAGGAGTAGAATAGAATAGAATAAGAATTGGGAATATAATATTATAAGAATAAGAATTAGGAATAGAATAGGAAAAGGAATAGAATAGAATAGAATAGAATAGAACAGAACAAGAATTAAGAATAGAATAGAATAGAATTCTAATCTATTCCTAATTCTATTCTATTCTATTCCTTAAATTAGGAAGAGAATAGAATAACTTTATTGTCACTTTGAATGTTTACAAATCGACATATATTAAAATGAAATTTCATTGCATACAGCTTTCAAAGGGTCACCACCTCAAATATATACCACATAAACATGATGACATATATGCATGCATATATACATATTGGATATATTTGATTTTATGAAATGTGTTCTGGATTCTAGAGGGCATTCTCAAAAGCTGCCCAGCAGTGATATCCCCTTTTTTGTAGAACAGTAAATCCCTGCAACCATTCTTCATATGTTTTAGCCTCCAGTCCCTTAATCATCTTTGTTGCTCTTCTCTGCACTCTTTCCAGAATCTCACCATATTTTTTATAACATGGTGACCAAAACCAAAACCTTGACCAAAAGTGAAGGACTACCAGCACTTATATAGAAATAGTTTTCTGATTGGTTCTTCTTTTGAATGATTTGGGATGTGAGTTTTGACTTTTTTCTAAAGGAAGGAAGGAAGGACAGAAGGATGGAAAGAAAGAAAGAAGAAAAGAAGAAAGGAAAGAGAAAGGAAGGACAGAAAGAAAGAAAGAAAGAAAGAAAGAAAGAAAGAAAGAAAGAAAGA
>BLBF01000055.1:9844412-9888914 GCA_015471245.1 Laticauda colubrina | reverse complement strand
GAAAGAAAGAAAGAAAGAAAGAAAGAAAGAAAGAAAGAAAGAAAGAAGAAAAAATGAAGGAAGGATGGAAAGAAAGAAGAAAAAATTGAAAGAAAGAAAGAAAAAAGGCATTTACAAGCTTATTGCCACCACCAACATCTGATATGCCAGATCCCTTCCATCATCTGTCCACAGCATGGATGTGGAGGTAGCTTTCCTGGTTGTATCCTGAGACTGAGCAGAATTTCAATGGGCTCAAAGGAGGCAATCTTCAGTTGCACCCCTATTCCTTGCTAACCGTAGATGGAGTGTGATTTCATTTTCTTCCAGACACGAGAGAAGAAAATGTTTTCCTATCATACAAGAGCTAGCAATATAATTTGCAAGTCATAAGGAGGCTTAGTACAAACAGAAGAGATTTCTATTTTTTTTTTTTAAAAAAAGAAAGCATCTATTGTGAGTACTATTATAAGCTTTCTTGCTCAAAAGTGTTGATAACACTAGTCCAACTCACAGCAGATTCCTGCCTCTTAAATGTCTGGACCGGCTCCCAATAGTAAGAACAAGAGTCAAACAGCCACCACTTCCCCTGTGGTAGCATATGCCCTGCCATTAGCTGTCTGAAAGCAATTTTAAAAAAATACATAGCCTGGCCGAGTTGGCCCGGCAAGATAAATAAGCAATGTGGCAAAGAAGCTTTTGTTTAAAAGTAATTATTTAAACTATGTATTACAGGTAATTTCCCGCGACCAGTAAAAAGCCAAATGCTATCAGAATTTCAATAATGGTTTTTTGTGTTGCTTCTCCAGATAAAGCGATATTATCATTTCGCTCTGCTCAAGGTGGCTGTTTTATTTTCATTTGTGTCAAATGGAAGGCTAAATGGGGCCTAAACACATGTTTAAACATTGCTTGGGTATGAAAGCCGGAGAGGCATTTTCGGTGACATTATTTTTATGATAATGTAATAGTCCTAGTTTCATAAACACAACAGTGTTTCTCGCCAGTGCCATCTCCAACAACAGCGGCAGCAGCGGCAGGAACCGTGAAGTTACGGAGGTGGGTCCCCCCATGCGAGAAGCGCCTAAAACGTTGCTGCTGCCGCTGTTGTTAGAGACAGTACTGGCGAGAGAGGGACAGCTGCAGCTCGGCTGGGCACGCTTGGATTGCAGGAACGGGCTGTGCACCGGGACTTTTGGAAACTTGCAGAGCCCAAAGCTGGAGCACCAAGGGTAGCAGCAGCAGAGTTGCTCGCTCGGCTCTTCTCATGCCCACCCAGCCATTAGGGATTAAACCAAAATACAGTGTGCGGCGCTCCCAGGTACCTCAAAATGTTTTTTTTTTTTTCCTGTTGTTATGGGGACAGGGGAAAAGCAGGAGTGATTCAGATGCTGTTGTTGGAGATGGTGCTGGCAAGAAAGGTACCAGCACTGGTGGGAACTGTGGAAGCTATGGAGTCCTGAGAAGCAGCTATAACATTGCTGGTGGACATCCCTGCCCGCCCGCTGACCCGGGTCTGTAGCAAAGGTGCTTGGTGGGAGTAAGGGAGCCCTCCACACTCCACCATGATTGGCCGTTTGGAGTGGCTGGTGGTGAGGCATAGCTGCCGGCGGGGCATCCTACGCGTGGCAGGGGAAAGAAATTAATTCACCCCTAAAAAGACGTCCTAGCCATTTTTGGGGGGCTCAAAAAAAATAAGACCTGGCCTTATTATATGAGAAACATGGTACCTTTTGTGGTTTCTGTTGTAATTTTGAACAGTTGTTAAACAATTGCCATAAGTCGAGCGTTACTTGCAGTTTCCGTTACAGGTAGTCATCAACGTATGACCTCAATCAAGCCCCAAGTTTTCATTGCTAAACAAGATGGTTGTTAAGTGAGTTTTGCCCCATTTTATGGTCTTTCCTCAGAGTTGTTAAGTTCATCACTGCAGCTGCTTAGTAAGGAGTTAGCAACATGGTTGTTAAGTGAATCTAGCTTCCCCATTGACTTTGCTTATCAATAGGTTGCAAAAGGTGATTATGTGACCCTGGGACAGTGCAAATGTCATAAATGTGAGTCAGTTGCCAAGCATCTGAGTTTTGATCATTTGACATGGGGATTCTCCAATGGTCGTAAGTGTGGGAAAACGGTCAGAAGTCACTTTTTTCAGTGCTGTTGTAACTAAATGAAAGGTGGCAGGTGAAGGACAATTATTAGAAGCAAAACCTGCTGTACTGAAGGATCACTCTCAATTTTACAACTTACAGACCTTCCTTTAATTGGCCTTACCCTGTTTGGGGTACAAAAATCTAAATGACCACTAGGGGACAGCAAAAGCATACATACTTTTGCATACTAACTCTTTGCTGACATCTAGTGTCTCTCTCCACAATTTTACACTTCATAAAATGAATTGATCCACACAAATGAATCCACTCATATGCACACGCCTCCTGTTTTAATGATGGCAATTGTAAGCAACTAATGATACACACGTCAACTCTGTTGTTTATGCATTGATAATGGAGGAAATTTACTTTGAGCTCTTGACATGTAACCAACCTATTTAATAGCAATATTTAATTGTTGTTTTCACAATATCAATGATTTTTTTTTTTTAAATGCAATGCCTCCTTTTTAGAGGGACTTTGAACATTCAACCTTCTTTTGTGTGTGTGTGTGTGTGTGTGTGTGTGTGCACGCGTGCACGCATGCTGCTTAGAAAACCTCTTTGTGACTAATAGCTTAGCTGTTCCTTTGGGAGATATTGCCAATATGCATTGTATTAAATGTAATATGATCCTGCAGCACACATTAGGGCTTACACTGCTATTTACGTTTAATTTGAGTGATTCATGGCTGCAAACCATGCAGTGGGAGAATACAAATGACACGTTTAGTACAGTTTAACGCTAAGCGTTATTTAGAGAATAAACAAAGTGATGTTTTCCCAATGAACTGATATTCCTTGAAGACCAAGACCAGAAGCAGGAGCTAGAACAGATGACCTGCATACAGGTGTTTTTCTCATTCTCCCTCTGTCTTCGCCACTCCCATCTTGTCTTTTATTGACTCCGTATTAACTTCAAGAACACTTTTAGTGGCTGATCAGCAACTGGCATTTGGGGTGTTCAGCTCTCATTTGCAATCCTGAATAGACTTAGCCCCATGACGCTGTCATTCAGCCATTGTGTCAGTAAGTGGCCAATTTCCTCACAACCCCCATCCCAGTCAAGGGCAGCTGAAAGGTCATGATTAAAACAGTGATTTGCCTTCAGTTTCATATAACAGTTAGTCACTGTTTTATGCCAAGTTGTCAAAACTCTATATTTTTGTGTGCGAAAGGAGAGGGAAATGATAACTTCCCGGGGAGAAAGAAACATTGGTCATGTTCCCCATGGCATTATTGAAAATTTATTTTAATTATTGTACTTGTCTCAGTTTGAGGCTGGGTGGAAGGCAGAAAGGAAAGAGATTAAATATGGCATTATGTTGCTAAAGTTTAAACAATTAATGGGGAGATTCCTCTTATTTTATTAATACATTTGGGCTTGTTATTTCAACCGCTGGCTTTATAAGTCAGGGATAGAGAATTCCCAGCTTACTTTGTTGACAAAAGCTATAATAATACTGGTGTTGCTTGAGTCAGTGATGTTCAAAAAAGAATGTCTGACAGTTCACATATAATAAAACTTTACAGCAAGTTGGATTTAAAATCTTTCTTGTTTAGCTTGGGATAGAAAGATAGAAAGATGAGAGAGAGAGAGATGATAGCTAGCTACCTAGCTAGATGACAGACAGACAGACAGACAGGCAGGCAGATCACCTTTGGGGTACAGCCCTGCTGGCCACAGGACCATGGAAAATGCCTTCGGATAATGCTGTCTCCTTCAGCCAAGAGAGGGAGATAAGCACCATGCTCCAGAGTTGGACAAGACAGGACAGGGAAACCTTTACTTCACCTCTTCTTTAAAAATCCATCCTTTGATCCAGCCATCCTGGAGACTGTTCAGGAGACACAAATAAGTCAATTAATTTATTAGCTAAGAAGAAAGAGACAAAATTAGGAAAATAAAATGGGGATGAGAAGAAATACAGGTAGTCCTGGATATAGATCCATGCATTTGGTGACCATTTGAAGTTAGAAGGGTACTGAAAAAAAATGTTTTTCACACAACCATTACAGCATCTCCATGGTCACATGATCAAAATTCAGATGCTTGGCAACTGGCATGTACCTATGGCAGTGTCCTGGGGCAATGTGATCACCTTTGCGATCTTCTGACAAGAAAAGTCAAATGGGGAAACCAAATTCACTTAACAACCATATTACTGGTTTAACAACTGCAGTGATTTGCTGAACTGTGGCAAGAGGCGATCTGTGTCTGTTAAAAGAGGCCATCTATGTCAAAACTGAGCAGCCCTCTCTCAACAGAGGGAGAGGGATATAACATCATCTATTTCTAATCGACAACATAGTCCTTTCAACAGTTCCAAGAAGACTCCACACCAGAGGTTGTATTCAGCAGGTTCTGACCAGTTCTGGAGAAATTTTGAGTAATTTGGAGAACTGGCAAATCCCACCTCTGACTGGCGCCACTCCCATCTCTTCTCTGCCTCCCAAGTCCCAGCTGATCAGCTGGGTCTTCTTTGGTTGCCCTGCACAGGAGAATGGAGCTGGAAAGCAGGTTAGTGGGGTGGGGATGGAATGGGGATTTTGCAGTATCCTCCTGCCACACCCACCAAGTTACGTGCACTAAGTCATGTGGAACCAGCAGTAAAAAATGTGCATCCCACGACCACAATGGCTGCGGTCCACACCCATTTGCATCAATCAGGTGACTCTGAACACTCAGATAAAGCCCATGTCACACTGAACCAACGGATGCAAAGAGGATGTAAAATGGAGAAAAAAGCTTGCCATCCGTTGGTTAACGTGATGTATCCGTTCTGTACTCACTGCCTCCATTTTGCTTCCTCTCTATCCGTCCAGCATCCATTTATGGACGTTTCATCCGCTCCAAAAGTTTTGAGCTGCTCAAAACTTTTGCGCGGAAAATGTATCCAGTTCGTCCGTTCTGCATCCGCTACGCATCCGCTACACATCCGTTAGGCATCCGTTAGGCATCCGCTATATCCGCTTGGCGTCCGCTGCGCGTCCGCGCAACTTGCATCCGCCTGGATGCAGGGAGGAAGCGGAACGGACGCGGAACAGATGCAGAACGGATGCAGCATGGAAATAAAGCGTTTAAAGCGGAAAAAACGTTCGCAGAGGGGATCTATCTCGGATATTAAGGATGTCTAGAGGATGCCTAGAGGATGCCTAGAGGATGCCTAGAGGATGCCTAAAGGATGCAAAGGGACACTATACAGCCAATAAAAAGGGGGAGCAACTCATCTGCATCTCACTTTCAGACCAGCAGACAACCTGTGCAGACCTCTGCAGCCTTCATCTGACTCTTCCTCTTCCACAGCGTCCAGTCATGTCCACCGTGGATCGTACCACAGTCCTTTTGGCAGCCACCATCCTTCTGCAACAGTATGAAGCCATCTACAGGCTTTGTGAACTCTACTACGGGAAGAAAAAGAGGCGGCCAAGAAGCGTCTGGGTCCAAAGATGGATCAGGAGAAGAGCAGATGATGGACTGTACAACAAGCTGATGGTGGAGCTCAGGAACGAAGACACTCGGGCATTCCAGAACTTCATGAGGATGCCTCCAGCCATGTTTGATGAAGTTCTGCAGCGCCTGACACCCAGGTTGACCAAGGCAAACACCAACTTCCGGCCCAGCCTGGAACCTGGGCTCAAGGTGGCACTCACTCTGCGCCACCTGGCCTCAGGGACCACCTACAAAAGCATGCAGTACGGCTGGAGGGTGCCACACAACACCATCAGCATTGTGGTCAGAGAAGTGGTGCAGGCCATCATCGAAGAATACAAGGAGGAGCTCCTCCAGTGCCCCTCCACTGAAGAAGGATGGAAGAAAGTTGCAGAGCAGTGGTATCAGAGGTGGAACTTCCCCCACACTGTTGGAGCCATCGATGGCAAGCACGTGGCCTGCAAAGCGCCAGCCAAGTCGGGGTCCACTTATTTCAACTACAAGGGCTTCTTCAGCATCATCCTCTTCGCCATGGTCGATGCTGACTACAAGTTCATGTACATTGATGCTTCAGGCTACGGCTCATCTTCAGATGCCCAGGTATACAACGCCAGTCACCTCAAGGAGGGGCTGGAAGGCAATCTCATCGTGGGCTTCCCAGATCCAGAACCCCTGCCCAACGACACGCAAGATGTGCCCTACTTCATCATGGGGGATGACGCCTTCTCCCTCAGACCCTACCTCATGAAGCCATACACTTCCAGACTCCTCACCCATGAAGAGAGGATCTTCAACTACAGGCTGTCCAGGGCAAGGCGGGTGGTGGAGAACATCTTTGGCATCCTGGCCAACAGGTTCCAGGTACTTCTCACCACCATCCAGCATCGCCCAGAGACCGTGAGGAGGATCGTGGAAGCTTGCTGCATCCTGCACAATCTCATGCGCACCCGCTACCCAGTCTTGCAGAACAGGCTCGTGGACCATCAACAAGGCAATGGGGACATGGAGCCTGGGGAATGGAGGCAAGGGCGAAACCTGATCGACACTCAGGATGTGCAAGGCCACAACATGGCCTCACGGGAAGGGAAGAAGCAGCGCAACCTCCTGAAACACTGGTGCAACTCCCCAGCTGGAGCGGTGGAGTGACAAGACAGGATGGTAGATGCTTAATGGATGCTTCCTTCAGCCTGTCTCATCACACGGATGAGATTGGGCCATGTATGTTGGTGGGCCTACAATAAACAGGGCATTTAATAAAGAGTTGTGTTTATGTTGACATGTGTGGATGATTGATTACATTATTATTGATAATAAAGGGCCATAGGTGTGGCACCTGGGAGGGTGGACCATACAGTCCCACTATGCTTGCATTGGAGGTTTATCTATCCCACAGCTATTAGCCATCCCAAAGGTATCCCTGCTCATTCCACAGGTATCCCTCCCACCCCACTGCTATCTTAACCCATCCCACAAGCATGCAAAGGCTTAAACCAATTCTAAAAGTTTCCACCAAGACTTTATTAAAAAAAAGAAATGAAGCAAGTGTGTGAATCAAAGATAAACTTTATTGAACAACAAGCTGTAAAAAAAAAAAGACCCAAGTCAAGTGTCCAAATAAAGTCCACAGGTAGCCAGCTAACTGGTCTCTGGCACTCTTCTTGGTCACTTGGAGGTGTGCCCAGTCTCAAGGTTGAAGGGTCCAGGTGCTGTGGTGGTGGGTGGTGCTGGAGTGCCTGGCCTTGAGAGGACAACAGGTGACGGTGTGTTGAGAAAGCTCTCGGACAGCTGGCTCAGCCCCGTGATGCAGAGAGGTCCTTCCTCCATGCCATAGGGTGTCAGCCCCAGTACTGATGACAGATGTACTGAGGCCGGGCTTGGCTGTGGGGTGGAGGAAGGAGTAGTGTAGTGGGGCTGTCTGCTCTGCTGCTGGGTGAGGACTGGCATGGGTGGCATTGCTGTCATCGGTGGCATCATTGGCGTGGGTGGCATCGCTGTCGTCGGTGGCATCATTGGTGTGGGTGGCATTGGTGGCATCAGTGAAACAGGTGGCAACGGTGTTGCCCGATGACTCTGTGCCTGGACTGGGAAGGGGTGCTGCCTGTGCTGCTGAACCTCCTGGTAGCCATAGCCCTGGTAGGTGAGGGCCTGTGGGAAGCCTTGGAATGGGAGGGACATCACCTGGGGTGGAGGAGCAGGCCTGGACTGGGTGGGAGCAGGTTCCTCTGGGTCTGGAGGGTTGTGAAGCAGCTTGGTGATCCGGTCCTTCACCAGATGGTACTGTGGATCCGCCATTTCCTTGAGGGTCTGGTTGACATAGGTGAGGAAGGGCTTGCAGTGGGAGAATGAGGAGTCGGTGTGGACCAGCTGAGAGAGGAAATCTATGCTGGTGCGATGGTGTCCCTGATCTCCAGCAGGATATTGTGGTTCTGCCCCTCCAGCTGTCCGGCTCTCTGCCTTTCTGCAGAGGCGGAGCTGTGGGGTGGTCGATGCGGCTAGGAGTGTAGTGAACTCGATGTCTCCTTTCTCCCACCGCACCGGGGAGTCCTCTACGCACTCCACCACGCTTACCACACCTGTCCGCGGGTTCTCCGCCGTGGCACGCTCCACAGAAACCTGCCTGGAGACAGGGACTGACTCTCGGCCGGAAGAGGACTGGGTGGCAGCAGGCTGCCGGAGAGAGAGGGTCGTGAGAGGGTCTGTTGGTGCTCCTCGGTGGCGGACATCACCCTCCAGGAAGCTGCACCTGGCCATGACGTAGGTCTCTCTGTCAGCTTAACCGTGGCCTGGCCTGATTTCTTCAGGTGCAGCTTCCCGTACCAGGTGTGCATGTGCTTCCACCAGCTGAGGAGCACCTCCGAAGTGTAACCCATACTCTCCGCCCTCTCTCTCCAAGCAGCCTGCTTCCACTTGGTGTCCCTGTACAGCCGGTGTCCCTTCCACCACAGATAGTCATTCTCTCTCAGCCACTCCAGCACCTCATCCTTGTGCACCTCCGCAATGGAATATTGCCTCCTCTCCCATTGTCGCATACGCCTCTTCCTCCCTTTGGCAGGACCAGATGGGCCCTCATCAGCCCCAGGTAGTAGGGGCTGCTCCTCCACATCAGCAGCAGCAGCACCAGCAGAATCATCATCATCATCATCATCATCATCATCATCATCACCAGCAGGATCATAATCATCATCATCATCATCATTATCAGCAGCAGCAGCAGCAGCAGGAACAGCAGGACCAGGATCAGCAGCAGTAGAGTAAGCACCAGCAGAGCCAGCAAGTCCAGGAGCACGAGCAGGACCAGGAGCACAAGCAGGACGAGCAAGACCAGGAGCACGAGCAGGACGAGCAAGTCCCGGAGCACGAGCAGGTCGAGCAGGACCAGGAGCAGCTTCAACAGAGTAAGCACCAGCAGAAGCCCCAGCACCAGCAGAAGCACCACCGCCAGGAGCAGCTTCAGCAGAAGCCCCAGCAGAAGCAGAGTCAGGGGCAGGGGGCGGGAGGTTGGCCCTGTCCCTCTTGCCAGGGATGGCGGCAGGTTGTTGAGGTTTTCGCTTCCTCCCCATGGTTGTCGGGTTGCTGGCTGGCAGGGAGGCTGGCAGGCACCAAGGCTGGCAGGAAGGCTGGCAGGAAGGCTGGCTGGAAGGCAGGCTGGCAGGGCAGGCAAGGAACTCGAAGTGTCCAGCAGCAGGTCTTTCCTCGGAATGCTGGCCACGTGCAAGCTGCTTCCCTTTATATCCAGGGGGCTTACATAATACTTCCCCCCCGCATGTGCAATTAACGCTCGGCATCCATTCCGCTTCTGCTGTGCATCCGCTAGGCTTCTGTGCATCCGCTTTATCCGCTAGGCTTCCGCTGTGCATCCGCTTAATCCGCTCGGCGTCCGCTCTGCATCCGCTGTATCCGTTCCGCGTCTGCTTTGCTGAGGCCCCCCGGAAGCCCTGCGGTTGCGCCATCCACTCCCATCCTCTTCCATCCGCTGGGCTTCTGTTCCACATCCTCTTTGCATCCGCCCTGCATCCTCCCCGCATCCGTGTTATCTGCTCCAGTTATGCAAATTTTTGCCCCTTTTGAGAGCGGATAACAACGGATGGAACATTTTGCTCATCCGTTGTGTCCATTTTGCATCCTTTGGCCAGTGTGACATGGGCTTAAACCTCCAGATGACCTTAACGACCTACTAAAAGGATGCAAATAACTAGTTGTCATCAAGGAGTATAAATCATTCCATTCCCCACCATCCAGTCAAAGCTAAAGAAGCTTGTATGAGAAGCAAAACCTTTTCAAAAGAGAAAAAACCAAGAAAGTCCAGTTGCCTCTTGAAAAAAAAAAGCACCTTTGGGATAACTGTGGCAAGAAAGCTCATAAAATGGGCCAAAACTCACTTAACAACTCATTTAGCAACATAAATTTTGGGCTCTATTGTAGTCATAAGTCAAGGATTGCCTGTAGTGCAGATCAGGAAAAGAACATTGCTGTCTATTTGCAATGCAGGAGAGGAAATCTCATTGCCTTCTTTTAGATACCTAGTGTTTTGTCTCCTTGCCCTCTCTCAAAATTCACCCTTCAAATAACTCTTGGAGAGAGAAGGAGTCACTTAGCATGAGGCCAGGAAGTGCTTCTTTGTTAGATCTGTGCTATAATTCTCTGAAAGCAAGCCAATAAATGTTCTTATTGGCTTGTGCTTTAAGCGTTTATTTATAGTCCACTGTCACAGATTAAAAATCAATTAAGATCCACAGAAACAGCCCAACTTACATATTTGTCTGTTCTCTTTCTTTTCCTGCCCTCTTTTTTTCCTCTGAAAGATTTTTTCCCCCCCTAAAAGATTTTACATTAAATCTTGCTGCTGAGTGTTATGGAGGATAATGAGATAAATGCACTCAAACTCTTATGTATTTCCAATAGAAGAGAATATATTGTGTGTAGTTCAGTGATGAACTATAGAGTCCATGATGCTCTCTGAGTTTGGCTGTTGGCTTGCTGATGTTTCATTACCTGGCTAGGTAACATTATTAGTGCCAGTGATGTGAGGTTTTCTCCTGTTTATATTACAGTAGGTTGTCCTCCCAGTTTTGGTGCCGGTATGGTTTTCTCCTTGGTAGTGTGATGACCCAGGGTGGGATACAAAATAAACACAGTCACAAAAAACAGGTGAAGCCCCTTTTATTCTTTCACTTTGCTTCCAAGCTCCAAATATCCTTGACTGGAGACAAACAACTCCCACACAAGCAGTTACAAGAAGGAAGAAATGCCATTTAAATTATAAAGAGTAAAAAAAAACACACAAACCAGGGAAGATAAGGGCTGGAGGACGTCTACAGGTATCAGAATACACACTGGGAAAGACGCCAAACTCAGAGAGGAACAATAAACTTGAGATATTTCCACGCTTTGTTTCCAGCACTCGCCCATATGCATGTCCGTCCTTTTATCCAGTTGTCACAGCTTTTATCCAGTTGTCACCCCAGTAGACCATGTCTCTCCCTTATTCTCTCTTCCTTGTGTGCCCTAGGATGGAGAGAGGATGGGCCTAGGTCCTCCTCTGACTGCTCAGCCGGCCTCTGCCTTTCCCCAGCCTCCTCCACAACCTTCGGAGCCACACTTCCTCTCCCTGTTGGCTGTTCTTCCTCTCCCTCAGAGTCAGTCTCCACCAGGGGCATGACAGGTAGTTCAGTTTATATGATGTTAATCACAATTACATTTAAATAACATTTAACACAGCACAGTGCTTAAAGCAAAATGGTTCAGTTTAGATCGGCATAGGTGCGACTGATTGGGGTAGATCAGGAGTGTCAAACTCAAGGTCTAGGGCTGGATCTGGCTCATAGGTGCTTAGATCTGGCTTTGGAAACAGCGAAGGACCGGCCCACGGTGCCTCTGCCAGTGAAAATTGTCTCCCAATCTCTGCTTTTGCTGGGATGGCCTCCTGCAACTCTCAGCTAGTGAAAGCAGTGGCCCTCCCGAGCTCCGTTTTCACTGGCAGAGGGTTGCAAGAGACCTCTGCAGCCAAAAGCGAGATTGGGAGTCTGCTTTCTCTGGCAGGGCGCTCGGGCCATCACAAGCACCCCTGACACAAGTGAAGTCAAGCTGGCCACGTCCACCCTGGCCACACCCATGCCAGTCCCCCAAGGTCAAACACTACCCTGATGTGGCCCTAAATGAAATCGAGTTTGACACTCCTGGGGTAGATTGTAGGGGTGATACCAAAATATAATTTTATCGTATTTTATTTATCCATATGTTAAATTCACCAACATGGTCGCCAAAATCCAATGACGGAAATGACACAATTTCATTTTAAATCGTATTTTATTCCAATTTTATTTTGAATCATATTTTATTCCAATTTTATTTTGAATCATATTTTATTCCAATTTTATTTTAAATTGTATGTTGTCCAATACCATTTTAAACTGGTTTTATCAGATTTTAGATTTTAGTAATAATTTGTGTCTAGAACACTGCACTTGGATATGGCCCAAGGGCTAATCAAAGTAAACTGAGCTAATTACAATTACAGATCATTCAAAAGTGATGATTAAAATAAGGCTAAAAAGAAAACAAAAAGACCAGAACACATTATCTCTGGAAACCAACACCCTGATAAAGAAGGATGAACATCGAGTTAGAAACAGCCCATCTTCATTGGATCATGTATGGAGCAGTTGTCTACATTGGATAAGGCTTCTGTCAGCCCTGGTGGCACAGTGGTTAGAACACAATATTGCAGGCTAACTCTGACCACAGCCAGGAGTTCGATCCTGACTCAGATTTCCATCCTTCAGAGGTCAGTAAAATGAGGATCCAGATTGTTGGGGTAAAGAGGCTGACATTTGTAAACTACTTAGAGAGGACTGTAAAGCACTGTGGAGCAATATTTAAGTTTAAGTGCTCTTGCTATGTATAGTCCATCCTGGCTGTTCCTTTTGTTTGTCAGATCAGAACACATCAATTCTTCAGATTTTCCTTGGAACCTCTTTAGTTAATCCAAAGGAATCTGGAGAATCTTTTCAAGTCAAGTCCAAGTTCCTTGGAACCAGGGGAAAGACATTACAGGTAGTCCTTGACTTCTAACGCTTCTTTTAGTGACTGTTTGAAGCTACAAAGAAAAGAGCTGAGATGGTGCAGTGGTTAGAATGCAGTACTGCAGGCTACTTCTGCTGACTGCTGGCTGCCTACAATTGAATTTTACCAGGCTCCAGGTTGACCCATCCTTCTGAGATTGGTCAAATGAGGACCCAGATTGCTGGGGGCAATAGGCTAAAATTGTAGACCGCTCAGAGCACTGTGAAGTGGTATATAAGCCTAAGTGGTATATAAGCTATCGCTACAATGGCACTGAAAAAATGACCTGTGGCTATTTTTCACACATGACAATTGCAGCCAGTGGTGGATTCTACCAGTTCAGCCCAGTTCAGGTGAACTAGCAGTAAACAAATGCTACCATTGGGCCAAACCAGTAGTAAAAAAAACAGCTACCAGTTCAGCTGAACCGGTACTACTTTTTTTCTTCCCCCCAACAATCAGCTGTTTCAGTGATCAGCTGTGCCTTGCTGACTTACTGCTTCGCCCAGGAGGCTTCCCTGAGGCCCAGGGGGCCAAAAAATGGAGCACGAGGGGGAGGTACTGTGCGCCCCCCCTCCATTTTTTTGCCTTCCTGGGCCTCAGGGAAGCCTCCAGGGAGCAAAAACTCTCCCCAAGAGGCTTCTCTGAGGCCCAGGAGGCAAAAAAATGGAGTGCGGGCCTCCCCCGTACTCTAATTTTTGCCTTCCTAAGTCTCTGGGAAGCCTCCTGGGAGCAAAAACGCTCCCCAGGAGGCTTCTCTGAGGCCCAGGAGGCAAAAAAATGGAGCGCGGGCCTCCCCCATACTCTAATTTTTGCCTTCCTGGGCCTCAAGGGAAGCCTCCTGGGAGCAAAAAACACCCTCCCAGGGAAGCTTGCTTGAGGCCCAGGAGGCAAAAAAATGGAGCGTGGGGAGGGGCAAAGCTGCGCCTCTCCCCTGTGCTCCATTTTTTGCCTTCTTGGGCCTCAGGGAAGCCTCCTGGAAGCAAAAACGCCCCTCCCAGGAGGCTTCCCTGAAGCTCAGGAGGCCATAAAACAGAGCGCTGGGGTGTGTGTGCTGCACACACACAAAAGAAGCCATGTCCACCTAGTCACTTGACCATGCCCACCTAGCCATACCCACCTAGCCATACCCACAGAACCAGTAGCAAAAATATTTGCATCCCACCCCCTGATTGCAGCATCTCCCTGGTCACCGGATCAAAATTCAGAGGCTTGACAACTGGCATATGATGGCTGCAGTGTCCCAGGGTCTCATAATCACTCTTTGAGACCCTGTGACCAGCAGAGACCACGTGGAAGCCAGATTCTCAAAACAGCTGTGCAACTAACTTAACAACCGCAATGATTCGCCTAACAACTGTGGCAAGAAAGGTTGTTAAGTGGGGTAGAACTCAACAG
The DNA here is from genome assembly GCA_015471245.1 of Laticauda colubrina. Taxonomy (NCBI): domain Eukaryota; kingdom Metazoa; phylum Chordata; class Lepidosauria; order Squamata; family Elapidae; genus Laticauda; species Laticauda colubrina. The sequence continues at coordinate 9,874,893 of BLBF01000055.1, read as the reverse complement.
TCAGTCTTGCTTAGCAATGGAACTTTGTGGCTTAATTGTGATCATAGTTCCTATCGCCTGGCCCAATCTCTCTCTCTCCTCCCCTCTCTTTTGTTTCCTTCTGATTCTCTTCCATTAGTTTTTATCCCCTTTATTTTCTGGGTTTTTTTTTCCCCCCTTAGAACTACTTGGACTGTGAGTATATCTTTTTGGTGTATTTTTGGAGGTAGTTTGCACTTGCCTTCTTCATAAGAGAGGGAAGGAGAGAGAGATTTGTATATTGAGTGTCATGGCGTGTGAATTTCTGTCCTTTGCCATAGCAGGAATACCATCAAAACTTTGATATGTTGTGTCAGGAGCCTTTCTTTTTCTCTTCCTTCCTTCTCCTTCTCTGTGTGGCTGAACAAGGAATAAACAGAGTCATTTCCTCCCTGCCCATATTTGAACTCTTTTTTCAGATTGAATTGAATGCGCTGCTCTCTGAACTTCTCTCTTGTCTTTTCCCCTGAATTCAATAATGTTCTGCATTCTTGTGGATTATTAACAATTTCTTCCTTGATTGCTTTGGGTGGCTTCAGCTTCAGATAATCTCTGGACTGCCTTCCCCATAAATTGTCGGTGGCTTCTTGTTAAGTGGCTGCTGCGAACATCATTTAAGATATTGGCTATTAATTATAGTTTCACGGTTGGGTTTCTGGAAGACAAAAGCCTACTTAGTAACCTATTGAGCCGGGGTGCCAACCAAACTGGTGTAGTGGGTGGGCAGTATACAATATTACTCTCTTTTAGCTCCTGTTCTTCTCTGTCCTTTACAGATGGCAAAAAAACCAAAAATACTGGTCAGTGGTGGGATTAAAAAAATGTTACTACCAGTTCTGTGGGCATGGCTTGGTGGCCGTGGCAGGGGAAGGATCCTAGAAAAATCCCCATTCCCTCCCTACCCCTTTCCAGCTCTGTTCTCCTGTGCAGGGCAACAAAAGAAGACCCAGCCGATCAGCTGGGACTGGGAAGCAGAGAATAGAGGGGGATGTTGCCAGTCAGAGGTAGTATTTGCCGGTTCTCCAAATTACTCAAACTGTCCGCTTCCAGTTTCTACATTTTAAGACATTAAAAGTTACTATAGCATGTGTAGATATGTTCATTTGTTCGTTACCTAACCTGCTTTTAAGCCTCCATGTAAATATGGCCACAGAGGCTCTTGTGAAGTATTCTGATAGCCTATTACAGTGATGGCTAATCTCAGGGGTGGGATTCAAATTTTTAACAACCGGTTCTGTGGGCATGACTTAGGTGGTAGGCGTGGCTTGGTGGTCATGTGACTGGGTCAACATGGCTTGGTGGTCATGTTATTGGCTGGGTGTGGCCAACTCAATATCACTCACATCGAGGCATGCATCTCCTCGCCTGGCCTTTCATGACTGTGGGGATGCTCCAACAGTCATAAGTGTGAAAAATGCTCATAAGTCAGTTTTTTCAGTGCCTTTGTAATTTTGAATGGTGACTCCATACAAGCAAAGTACCAGCAAAGGAGAGGAAAAAAACTCAAGAGTTGTTCTTGAGACAGGAAGTCTAGTCCTGCCAAGAATGTAATAAGGGTTAACGGAGAGGCAGTTTTTGTAAGCAACACCAGAATGTTTCCTTCCTGTCTTCCTTACAGGATTAGGCCAGTAATTTCTTCTAACAACCGGTTCTCCAAACTGTTTAGAACGTTAACAACCGGTTCTAGTGAATAGGTGCGAATATTTTTGTCATCACGTGCCGAAAATGCATGCATGCATGCCTGCACTCATAATGCAATGTGTGCGTGACCTTCTCCCACTTGCCCCACTTGCATGCACATGTGACCCCCCTCCCCTGCTCCTTTCACACATTTGCATGCGTTCCCCCTGTGCTCCCCCACCCCCTGTGCATGCATGCAACTCCCCCATGCCCTGTTTTGGGCACAGTAGGCCGCCTTGCAGCCTTCTGGGAGCAAAAGCAGGCCTGCACTCCCCCCGTGCTCCCCCCATGCATGCGCACACATCTTCCACATGTGCTCCACCCCCCCATGCTTGCATGGCAGAGATCCAAAAATCAGCTGGCCAGCAGAAGACACACGTCCATGTGCGGTGGAACTGAGTTGGGGCAACAGCTCACATGTCTACAGAGAAGGCTCTCCGTGCCACCTGTGGCATGTGGGCCACAGGTTTGTTATAGGTTTGCCATTGCAGGCCTATTATTTCCTCCTCTGAATTTATCCTCTCAGGTTTAATTGAACACTTTCTGAAAAAAAAGCAAAACACAGAAGTCCCTTCAAGGAGTCATTTTGTGTCTCTGGCCCTTCCCTCTCCTGGTTTTAATTTTGCTAATTCAACTCCACAAGGCTCTGCATCTGTTTCCTCTAATATTCAAGATAAATCACGATTACAGAGAAACCAACTTGTGAATGGGAGCTTTAAACTTTTTCCATTTTCCTTTCTCTTGGCTGGAGTCACCCAGAGAAATCATCATTTGGGCAAGTAATATGTCTAAGTATTCCCTGAAAGAACCAGTGATATATTGGAGCTGTTGAAATGTCTCCACAAATCATTTTGCTTTACAGCTTTGATCCTGAAATATGTGAAATGATGCCTGATTTATGCCACTGATCCTTCTTTGAGATAGTGAAGTGTTCTTGCTTAATGTTATTAAATAAGTTCAAAGCTTTGCATCCCAGGCCATTTGAAAAATGGCTTTACCAGCCAACTGTACTTGGTGTGTTCATTTTAGGCAGTCCTGCTACTTTTGACACCCTCTTTCGTATGATTTTTCTCATCACCTCAATGTATGCTCTCTTTAATGTCACCGTTTTGTGGGTAATGCTTTATAAATCTTTATAGATCTCAGCTATTCCAAATATCTACAAAAACAGAATAGTTGGCCAGAAGTGGGGTTGGCCCACATCCAAATGTAAATTTGCAATGTTTTCAAATGCATAATGCCACTCAAATCTTGTCTGTGGAGATTCTTAGACATCCAAGTCATGTTTGTCCCAAAGGAGCTTTTTCAAGAGGCAACTTCTCCAATGGTGGGATTCAAATATTTTTACCACTGGTTTGGTGGGTGTGCTTTGCACATATGCACACACTTTGCATGCGTGTGCACACCAAATGTTCACTTTGCACAGGCGCAGAGACATTTGTGCAGGTGCAGAGGCATTTTAACCTCCTGCAAGCCTGCACTTTCCCAGTCGCTTCATCAGCTGTTGCACAGCACTCTTCTATGCTGCCCTTCAAATTCAGAGGATAAAGGTGAATATGGGAGCCTAAGCAGGCAGGTGGGCTCAACAGCAGAAGGGAGGAGAGAAACGGTTCGGTGTCTCCTGCTCATTGCTGCTATCGGCTCAGCAGAACCGTGCCGAACCGGTAGAATACCACACTGAATTTCTCATTGAGAAGTTGGAGCTGTGCTTTCTGCAGATTGTTTTCTGCCCTGTGTCCCTTTACTGCTGAGCACAAAGGCAGGCTGTTGGGAGTATGTCCATGCTGTCTGCATCTCAAAACAGAAAGTCCAGTTGCCTCTTGAAAAAGCACCTTTGAGGGCTACCCAAATCTTCCCATTTTCCTAGAGTTTTCTGAAAGTTGGGTCATGGCAACTGGACTTATTTTCTCTTGTTGGTTTGAGACACTTCATTGCTCATCCAATCAACTTCTTTCAATCAGAGCAAGTTAGTAAGGCAGAAAGTCGTTGGAAGAGATTCCAACTCTTCTTGCATGAACCTTGGGAACTTCCTTCCCAAAGTGTATCTGGGAATATGTTGATGAAGATGATGATGAAAAGGAGAAATTTTCTGTCAGTGAGAGCGATCAACCAGTGGAACAGCTTGCTTTCAGAAGCTATGGGTGCTTCGTCACTGGAGGCTTTCAAGAAGAGGCTAGATTTCCATCTGTCAGAAATGGTGTAGGGTCTCCTGCTTGGGTCGGGGCTTGGACTGGATCAGAAGTCTCCAACTTTGGCAACTTTAAGACTTGTGGACTTCAACTCCCAGAGTTCCTCAGCCAGCAAACACTTACTCAAAAGCAGGCAAAGCAGGCAAGCAGATTTTGAGTTGCTTACAGAATCACAGATTCACTTAGAGATCTACCATCCTACAATCTGCTACCTGAGTCTGCACTGAAAAATAGAAGCTTCAGTCCTAGGGATGGTTCAGCTCTGCTTTTAGATTAGCTAGAAAGCAAGAAATCCAACTATTTCCTGCTTTATTTTATTTTATTTGGTTTGCCAATTGCTTACAAGATAATAGGTATAAGTAAAAACATGGTTATGAATACATGGATACATATAAGAAAAATAATTGAATGAAACTGGATGCAAATATTTCTAGCTAATCTAAATCTCCTGGCACAACAGAACAGCTGATGATGATAGTAACTTACCAAACACAGGAAAGTTTGATGCCAGGTAAGGAGTCAGTGGGCAGGGAGGGGAGGACCAGGGCCAGCCAGTTCTCTGAACTGTGCAGAATTGTAACAATTGGTTCTATAGAACCAGTCCAGCCAGGTATAATCCTACCCCTGCTCTCAACCCATAATGTCAGGCTCAGGAGACAAGCTGATAAGTCAATTCCTGTTGCAACCAGTTGGCTCAACTGTGGTTGAGGACCCTGCAGTTGGGTTAAACGCTGGGAGGAAAACCAAATTGCATTCTTCACCTGCTTCTGAAGAGTTGGGCTATCTAGCTCTTAAAGCTGTTTCTCATGTAGAAAGTTCGAACACACAGCTCTCCTGGAAAAATGAAATATTTTGAGGAATATTAAAAAAGGCAGGATAAAATATTTTCCCTAAAAAAGAAATAAAAAAAATCTTAAGGGAGACAGAAACTCAGAGCCCCAGCTCCCTGCCCCTAGCAGATATTTTGTGCCCATTAAGAAAGACTGGACCAGCCTATCTACAAAACAAAAGACCTTCAGCTCCAGGGTGAAGGGATTAAAACATGATCCTCCAGGACATAATAGGATTAACCCATTAAGACACAGAGCTCTCTACATTGCACAATCTCCTAAGGACTGTCAGGATTCCAGCAGTTACCCCAATTAAATCATGAGTCTTGAGCCAAACTTCCAAAACTTCAAAAGGATTTATTGGGAATTAACATGTCCGACATTGCCTGGGTGTAACTGACTCTGAGATACATAATTCATTGTCACTCTTGACCCTGGTTTTTCCCCATTCCCTGGGTATATCATAATTCATATTCTCCAATGGGGCACAGCCATAGCCAAGAGTCATCAATCATGTTTTCCAGTTAGAATTCTGCCCGGCAGAAACTTCAGTTACCTATTTACTATCTTTGAAAACTATTTATGGAATGCACTTTTGATTTCCAAGCTGCTCCTCCTCCCTTTCTGTTGACAACTCTAAAAAAAGACCATAGAAATATTTTATGAGTTGACATTGATGTTGCATCACCCTCAGAAACTTTAATTAAACTTATCAGACAACCTACAGAGCCAGCTATAACCCTTACATAACCCCTACATGGCCCCATGGGAGTCTGACAACAGCCAATAGATACATGTTCTTACATAGGAACAGGAAGCTCAAGTGCAAAGCCCAAGAGAAGGTATAAATACTCCTTACTCTCAACTCCATGTGACCAGCTGACCAGAATCACATGTGCTTGGTGGTTCTGCTTCATCATTAAACCATTTTTCCAATCAGCTTCCAGCCTCCATTTTGTCTCCAGTGCATTTCTCCCAGTTTGGAACTACTGAACCAGATGGATATTTCTTTCAGTGCTCAGATCTGCAAAAATGCAATTCTCATAACTAAAACTTCTATGTGGGAAAACTTACAGCTGGCACTTCTTGTGCAGTTAGACAAGGAAGGATACATAGACTCTCTTTGATGAACTCCAGCTTCCCTTTTGCTGCATATACGCACGAGAGGATCCTTGACACCGACTCACCGATGTCTGAAGCTCTTCTGTAGTTTTTGTGAAGTGTTGCAACGCATCCGCCCAACATCCCCTGTTCCCTAAAGAGCTGTTTGAAATACAAAAGATAGCATCCACTGTACCTAGAAGGAATTGAGAAAACTGTAATAAGATGGTTGTTCTTTTTTGTTGTTGTTGTTTATGACTTGAGTTCTTTTCAAAGGGCTACTGTTGCTTTTCCTGAAATAATGTATGACCACGATATTTTATCGTTGACTGCCCAGCCGAACAATTGTTTTAGTATTGGAGGACTTCTGCTGGGAATATTTGGAAATGTTAGTGTGACAGATTTTGCTGCTCCCCTATTTCTGTGTGAAGACAACCTTGAAGATGCAGCTGAAGTAAACACATGGGGGAATGAAAGTTAGCCATAAAGTTTTGTAACAAGGCAAATTTGAAATAAAAGTAGGGTCAGAAATGAAATTTAGTAAATAGACCATAATATTCAAACCAATAGAAGTGCCTTTCCCCAGCACAGAAAGCAGAGTTGCATCCAGTTTCATTCAATGAATTGTTGGGGTCTGATATACTTATCTAGACAAGGAAGGATACACAGACTCTCTTTGACGAACTCCTACTTAGAACAGAAAAAGAATTAACAACTTTAATTATTTGTAAATATTTTTTTAAATGATAAAAGCTTCCTGCCTACACAATACAATGCTAATCTTCTTACTCTTGAGGTCTACTTTCTTCTTGAAGTCTGTTCAGTAGTAGGCGCAGTGAAATCCGCTGTCAAGTTCCATAGTGATTTGTTGCACCATCAGCCAGATGTTCAGGCAGTTTGGGGCATTTTTTTATTTACCTATCAAGTCCTTCCCGAGAAGGTTTTGTGATTTTTTGGAATGTTAGAGATATCATCCCAAGATGTAAGCCAGTGGTGGGATTCAAATTTTTTTGCTACCAGTTCTGTGGATATGGCTTGGTGGGCATGGTAGGGGAAAGACTGCAAAATTCCCATTCCCTCCCCACCCCGCTAACCTGCTTTCCAGCTCCGTTCTCCTATGCAGGTAAACAAAAGAAGACACAGTCAATCAGCTGGGACTTAGGAGGCAGAGTGGGGCCAATCAGAGGTGGGATTTGCTGGTTCTCTGAACTACTCAAAATTTCTGCTACCGGTTCTCCAGAACTGGTCAGAACCTGCTGAATACCATTTCTGATGTAAGCTGTTCAAGTAAAGTTGCATTTCACAATTGACTATGAGGATTTTGTCAATGCTGATGGTGTTCAAGTGGTGTGCTAGTTGTTTTGGGGTTGCTCCCAAAGTGCTTATTATTATCAATACTAATTTTGGTTTCTTTCGCAGATTCAGTCTTTATTATTTGGTATTATATTATTTTGACTTATGAATCAAATGCCTAAAATCAAACTTTCTCATTCATTGATAATTTCTCATTGGTTGATGCTTTGAATGTGATCTTAATTATCGTAGTTAATGGCATTGTTGGCTATTTATAAGCCAAAGTTATAACTTTACGTGTGTGTGTGTGTGTGTGTGTGTGTGTGGTATGTCTATATAATATTGGTTAAGGTTTATAAACACACACACATACAAACACACACATAAAGGTTCCCCTCGCATATACGTACTAGTCACTCCCAACTCTAGGGGACAGTACTCATCTCCATTACAAAGCCGAAGAGCCAGCGCTGTCCGAAGATGTCTCCGTGGTCATGTGGCTGGCATCAGAGGTGGAATTTCAGCAAGTTCTGACCAGTTCTGGAGAACCGGCAGCGGAAATTATGAATACTTCAGAGAATTGACAAATCCCACCTCTGACTGGAGAAGATTTTATAGTATCCTTCCCCTGCCATGCCCACAAAATCGGTAGTTAAAAAAATTGAATCCCACCACTGGATGGCATGACTAAACACCAAAGGCACACGGAACGCTGTTACCTTCCCACCAAAGGAGTCCCTATTTTTCTACTTGCATTTTTACATGCTTTCAAACTGCTAGGCTGGCAAAAGCTGGGGCAAATAATTGGAGCTCACTCCATTAAGTGGCGCTAGTGATTCGAACTGCCAAACTACTGACCTTTCTGATTGACAAGCTCAGCATCTAGCCACTGAGCCTCTATGATATATACATATGTGTGTGTGTGTGTGTGTGTGTATGTGTATGTGTATATGTATATGTATATATATTTATGTTTTCTGAGTTTTTCGCGGGTATTTGTATGCGGATCTTTGGTTATTCAGGTTTTCTCCCACGTAAAATTGGAAGTATTTCAATGTCATCAAACCTGTTCATGGAAGAATTCGAATCCAGGGCCCTGGCTAATGCCACCCACAAACCCAAACTATGGCTAAGATACATCGATGACACATTTGTGATTTGGCCCCATGGAAAAGAAAACCTAAACAATTTCCTAACACACCTAAACAACACACACCCCAAAATCAAGTTCACCATGGAAATGGAAATAAACAAACAACTACCATTCCTAGATGTACTAATCTACAAAAGAACAGATGGCACACTGGGACACACCACATACCAAAAGAAAACACACACCAACCGCTACCTCAACGCCCAATCCCACCACCACCCAGCACAGATAAAACACTAATTACCAGAAACAAATATCTGGCAGACAAGACACATATAAAGACTGAACTATGCACCCTGACTGAAGTATTAACAGCCAATGGCTTCCAAAAAAACAAAATCACCAACTTCATCCACAAAAACACACCAAGACATAACAGAGACCTAGAAGACCAACAGACCTATGGAACAGCTGTCTTGCCGTACATAAGAGGTACTACAGATAAAATCAGTAAGATACTATACAGGCATCACATCAAGACTGCCTTCAAAACAGACAAAAAAATAGCAGCCATCTTTAGAAACCCCAAAGACAAAATTGACCTGGAAAACCAAGGCATATACGAAGTTCCCTGTACATCATGCCCGGCCACATACATTGGACAGACCAATAGAAGAATAAGTACCCGCCTAGATGAACACAAAAATGCAGTAAAAAAGCTGGAACACACCTCCTCACTTGTCCAACACATGAAAACCACAGGTCACAACATCAACTTCAATGGCACTAAAACCCTGGCCACTATAGAACACCCCAGCCACAGAATCATCAGAGAAGCCATAGAGATTGAAAAAAGACCTGACAGCATGAATAGAAGAGATGATTCCACCAGACTGTCAATCATTTGGAAACCTGCACTCTCAAATAGAAAGATCTCTATGCCACAAAACAGACAAACACCTGAGCACAGACAGACTCCCTCTGATGCCTCCAACTCAAACACCCCCCACCAGGCACCCAGGTGAAACCTAGCTTGCTGATGAATAACAGCCGTCCTTTCACACGAAGCCAAGCTGCACTGAAAGCCTCCAACACAAGAAAAGAGTGTTGCCAGCCACAAAACAGACAGAAGAAACCAGAAACACCAATCAATCAAACTCCAAGTCCAATCAGGCTTCTGCATTGAGTTTGTATGTGGGTCAGGCTATCACAGCCGTTGGTTTTAAATTTGAGGCAAGCCTATTGCTGTGCCAGGATGTTTTTTTTCTACATCCTGATTGGTTGGGAGTCTTGGTCTGTTTTTTTTGGACTTGGAGTTTGTTTGATTGGTGTTTCTGGTTTCTTTTGTCTGTTTTGTGGCTTTGATTGGCTGGCAACACTGTGTTCCTGTATTGGAGGCTTTCAGTGCAGCTTGGCTTCGTGTGAAAGGACGGCTATTATCTATTAGGAAGCTAGGTTTCATCTGGGTGCCTGGTTGGGATGTGTTTGAGCTGGAGGTATCAGGTGGGGTCTGTTTGTGCCCAGGTGTTTGCCTGGCTTGTGGTGTGGAGATCTTTCTATTTGAGAGTGCAGGCTTCCAAATGATTGACAGTCTGGTGGAATCATCTCTTCTATTCATGCTGTCAGGTCTTTTTTCAATCTCTATGGCTTCTCTGATGATTCTGTGGCTGGGGTTTTCTATAGTGGCTAGGGTTTTGGTGCCATTGAAGTTGATGTTATGACCTGTGGCTTTCATGTGTTGGACTAGTGAGGAGGTGTGTTTCAGCTTTTTTACTGCATTTTTGTGTTCATCCAGGCGGGTACTTATTTTTCTATTGGTCTGTCCAATTTATGTGGCCGGGCATGATGCACAGGGAACTTCGTATATGCCTTGGTTTTCCAGGTCAATTTTATCTTTGGGGTTTCTAAGGATGGCTGCTATTGTTTTGTCTGTTTTGAAGGCAGTTTTGATGTGATGCCTGTGTGGTATCTTACTGATTTTGTCTGTCGTACCTCTTATGTAGGGCAGGACAGCTGTTCCATAGGTCTAGCTCTCTATTTTGTCTTAGTGTGTTTTTGTGGATCAAGCTGGTGAATTTGTTTTTTTGGAAGCCGTTGGCTGTCAATACTTTAGTCAGGGTGCATAGTTCAGTCTTTATGTGTGTCTTGTCTGCCAGATGTTTGGTTCTGGTAATTAGTGTTTTGGCCACGGAATTTATCTATGCTGGGTGGTGGTGGGATTGGGCGTTGAGGTAGCGGTTGGTGTGTGTTTTCTTCTGGTATACGGTGTGTCCTAGTGTGCCATCTGTTTTTTTGTAGATTAGTACATCTAGGAATGGTAGTTGTTTGTTTATTTCCGTTTCCATGGTGAACTTGATTTTGGGGTGTGTGCTGTTTAGGTGTGTTAGGAAATTGTTTAGGTTTTCTTCTCCATGAGGCCAAATCACAAATGTGTCATCGATGTATCTTAGCCATAGTTTGGGTTTGTGGGTGGCATTAGCCAGGGCTCTAGATTCGAATTCTTCCATGAACAGGTTTGCAATGACGGATGACAGCTGTGATCCATAGGGGCTCCTTCAATTTGCTTGTATCTTTGTCCTTTGTATATGAAATATGTGTTGGTTAAGAAGTGTTCTGCTAGTTCCATGAGGTGTTTAGCTGGTTGGTATTTATTTTTGATGATTTCAAGAGTTTCTTTTATCGGGACTTGAGTGAATAGTGAAAGCACGTCTAAACTTACAAGCAGATCTTCTTGTTCTATGTGTAGATCTTTGATTATTTCTGAGAAGTGGTACGAGTTTTGTACATGTGAAGCTGCTGTTTCAGCATGGGGCTGTAGCTGTTTTGCTAAGTGTTTAGCTAGGTTTTGTAATGGTGCTCCTATGGAGCTGACTATGGGTCTGAGAGGTATGCCTTCTTTGTGTACTTTTGGGAGGCCGTATAGTTTGGGGCATCTGGAAGATTTTTCTCTTGGGATGATCGTCTGTTGGATTTCTTTGCTTATGTGGCTGGTTATAATTTTCTTCTTGGTTAATTTTTCCAGATATGTGGTTGGGTCTGTGTTTATAGGTTTGTAAACCAACCACATATCTGGAAACTTTTAAAGTTGTAGCAACGTTTCGGCAGAATCTCATCTGTCATCATCAGCCTTCTGTATTGCGTTCGTCTCTATATATGTATAGAGAATTCAATACAGAAGCCTGATGATGGCAGATGAGATTCTGCTGAAACGTTGCTGCAACTTTAAAAGCACTACAATGACGTGGGATAATACCCGAAGGAAGATGAACAGCACATATGTATATACATATATACACATATATATATATTCTGATTTGTTTTCCAAGTTTTCCAAACTTTATGTAACTACCTCCAGTTCTTCTTTCATCTTCTCTCTGGAGAGATTATATATGACCTTTAATGGTAGTATTACATTCAGGTGTTGGTCTGTAGTTTTTAATGCTTCATTTCAATCTGGAGTTTCTCTAAAGGTTGGCACCCTTGTAAAGGAAGCTATTGTTTTTCTAGTTTTATTCTCTTTCTTCTTGACATTTTCTTTGAATATTTCTTGATGGTGCTTTTGATCTTCTTTTATTGCTAGGAATGGTGGTAGGTGGTTCTCTTGGTGTTGTTTTTCATTCCTTTTTCTTTCTAAAAGTAGTTTTATTTAATGTTTTGAAAGAGTATAAATAAAATTAAAAAGATATACACTGGGATATTACAGAACAGAAAATAAGGTGCAGATAATTTAATCTACTGAACTTTAAATTGACCTTATTTAGTTAACATATTAATCTCTAACAAAACTATAAATATTAAGCAATATGTTAGATCAATTCTGAAAGTTATAGATTGGGAGGATTCTACAGATCAGAAGCCATATTCTGATGAAGTGCAAATCCATATGTAATGTTGCAATCAAAGAAGAGTTTCCAATTAGAATTAAATTTTGTGAAAAGGAAGAGGGGATTTTTTATCCTGCATGGGGGACTTATAAAAACAAGGACATCTTTGGTGCAAATCCATAGAATGATGCAAAATATATTGTGGATTATCGATATGGTGAAAATGAGAACAAACCCCCCTGCTTAAATAAAAAACCTTATTACATTTCATACAAGTGGTTGTCCAATCTCTTCTTGAAAATTTCCAGTGTTGGAACATTCACAATTTATGGAGGCAAGTCGTTCCACTGTTTAATTGTTCTGTCAGGCAATTCCTTCTTAGTTCAAGGTTGTTTCTCTCCTTGATAAGTTTCCATCCCATTAGCTTCTTGTCTTGACTTCAGGTGCTTTGGAGAATAGTTTGATTCCTTCTTCTTTGTGGCAGCCGCTAAGATATCGAACCATTGCTATCATGTCACCCCAATCCTTCTTTTCATTAAACTAGACATACCCAATTCCAGCAACTGTTCTTCATCTTTATTGCTCTTCTCTGCACTCTTTCTAGAGTCTCAACATCTTTTTTTTACATCTTGGTGACAAAAACTGGATGCAGTATTTCAAATGTGGCCTTACCAAGGCATTTTGAAGTGGTATTAACACCTCACATGATCTTGATTCTATCCATCTGTTGATGCATTTTAGGATTATATTTAAGGGATTGTCCACTAGGACCCCAAGCTCTGCCTTGCAGTTACTTCTATTGAGCCAGGTAGCACCTGCACTATACCCGTGCATTTGTTTTTTCTTGCTTAAATGTAGAACTTTACTTTTTATCACCACTGAATGTAAATTTGTCAGATAGGGCCCAGTGTTCAATCTAATTTATGGAAAAAAGATCAGAAATCCAGATTAGCTTCTTATTGATGAATGAGTAACTTAAACATCTTAACATTGTCATCCAAAAAAAGATTTTATAAATTTGAAATCAGGCATCCAGTTTAGGTGTTCTTTTAAACTGACAAATATCTGACACGGATTTACAGAATTAGGATTGAACAAAATGGGAATGTTTATCTAGAAGCAAGCAACACGTTTAAGACCTGTCACCTGGAAGAGGCATAATCCAACAACACCTGAACATTCAATATTTATTTATTTGTCAATTGCTTACAGGATAATAGGTATAAGTAAAAACATAGTTATGAATACATGGATACATACAAGAAAAATAAAAAAAATAAAAGAAACAATAGAAAAGGGATGGTAGGCACATTGGTGCACTTATGTACACCCCCCTACAAACCTCTTAGGAAAGGGGTGAGGTCAATAGTAGACAGTCTAAGGTTAAAGTTTTTGGGGTTTGGGAGAGAAACCACAGAGTCAGGTAGAGTATTCCAGACATGTGGAAGCCTCTTTTCCATTCATTTTGGGCTCCTTTGTCTCTCCTTCCTAAAATGGCTGCTGGGCCTTAGTTTCTTTGACCTCCATTCTGAATGGCTTTTTAGTTGCTCACTTTTCTCCAATGTGCACACTTTGGTGAAATTAAGGAGAAGACGAGCGATTACCTCTTCAGACCCACTGAAATGATTCTTCCAGCTTGCATCCTTATGGTCTCATTAAGAGAATGCTCACAGCAGGCCTGACACTGGTGAACATTTTCAGAGCTCATTTGCTTACATTAGAAAGAGGCAGAAAAACAACCAGACAAATAGTGCTTGAACCGCAGGAGGTCGAGGGTTGGCAATTCCAATTATCTAGGTTAGTCAAGTCTTTGGAAAAGTTAGCGACTCTCTTGCTTTTAGGTGAAACGGGGCTGAGGGAGATGGGTGAGGCCCATGCATTTCTGAATCTGCTCCACATAGACAAGACAGATGGGCCTTTTCCACAACATCCCAAATGGCCAGTTTACAAACAATAAAGTGACACCAGGTAGAAAATACATGTTAACACTGGAGAAGTGAACCATGGCCCTCCCTTTTGACTAGAGAGAACAAAGGTTTAGTCAGTTTGGCAACCTAGACTTAAGAACATTTGAATTACTTCTCTCTCCTCCTCCTCCTCATTCCTTCTCTCTCCGTCTCCTCCTCCTCCTCTTTCTCCTTATTCTTCTCCACCTCTTTTTCCTTCTCCTCCTTCTTCTCTCTCCTTCTCTTATCTTTTCCTCCTCTTCTGTCTCTCTCCTTCTCCTTCTCTCTCCATCTTCTTCTTCTCCTTATTCTTCTCCACCTCCTTTTCTTCCTCCTTCTCTCTCCGTCTCCTTCTCTCTCCTCCTCCTGCTCCTCCTCCTCCCAAATGTTATTTATTGGTGCTTTAGACTTTGCATCTTTATGTGAAGAGGCTGTGTAAGTTGCTTGCAATCCATTTCAGTTGGAGAGATATATAAACCCTGGGAAGTGAGGAAGGTGAACTGGGGTCCCGATGACCCATTCACTGATTACAAGTGAAGAAGAGGGATGTGCTTGCAAGAAAGACATGTTGTAATGACAGAAGCACTGTGTCCATCCTGGTTTTGTCAAAAAGGAACTTGAGTGTTTTAAGAAATCCTTGCCAACTCAAAAATCTCACAGGGTGTGACCGATGTTGTAGGATGGGACGGACTTCTTCTATTTGACAATATCCATGTCTTTGGGAATTGTTCAAGAGTTCAGAAATGAGGGGAAGAGGGAGCAGAGGTTATGAAATTCAGCAGCCAAACATCCTGGACTATACAGAAGGAGTCAATCTTCTTAATAAAAAAAAGATAGGAGTACAAGGTAATCCTCCACTTGCAACACTTTGCTTAGTGATTGAAGTTACGACAGCACTGAAAAAATGCCCAATGACCATTTTTCACATTGATGACCATTGCAGCATCTCATGCAGAGGTGGTATTCAGCAGGTTCTGACCAGTTCTGGAGAACCGGTAGCAGAAATTTTGAGTCATTCAGAGAACCGGCAAATCCCACCTCTGATTGGCCCTGCCCACATTTATTCTCCACCTCCCGAGTCCCAGCTGATTGGCTGGGTCTTCTTTTGTTGCCCTGTACAGGAGAATGGAGCTGGAAAGCAGGTTAGTGGGGTGGGGAGGAAATGGGGATTTTCCAATAACCTTTCCCTGCCATGTCCGCCAAGCCACGCCCATAGAACCAGTAGTAAAACAGTTTGAATCCCACCACTGATCCTATGGTCATGTGATCAAAACTCAGAGGCTTGCCAACTGATTCATATTTATGATGGTTGCTGTGTCCAAACATCAGGTGATAAACTTTTGTGACCTTCTGACAAGCCAAGTCTACAGGGAGGCCAGATTCTCTGGACAACCATGTTACTAACTTAACTGCAATGATTCGTTCAACAAACGTGGCAAGAAAGGTCACAAAATGGAGCAAAAGTCATTTAACAACAGTCTGGCATAGCAACAGAAGTTTTGGACTCAATTGTGGTTGTAAATTGAAGACTATTGTACTGGTTTCAACCGAGAGGAGGAAATCTACATAGATTCTCAGACATACAGGTCCTAATTATCTCAAATGTGTAATTGGACTTTCTGTTGGTTTTTTTTTGAAGACGTTTCGCTTCTTACCAGAGGTGGGTATGCAACTGGTTCTGCCCGGCTCTGAAGAACAGCAGACACTGAACCAGTTCTGTGTTTGCTGCTATGTGGCCCACCCACCCACCTGGGCTCTTACCTCTCCTTTATTTCCTGCTTTTTCAACCTGAGCTGCTTTGCGTGGCACAGCTGAGGTTGAAAAAGCAGGAAAAAAGTGGCGTGCAAAACATTATCACCGAACCGATAGTAACACTGGTTGAATCCCACCCCTGCTTCTTACCCAAGAAGCTTCTTCAGCTCTGACTGGATAGTGGGGTATGGAAGAATTAATACTCCTTGCAGACAGCTTGTCATTTGCATCCTTTTAGAGGGTCGTTGAGGGCACTCCACACCCATTTGCACTGCTCAGGGGATGCAGATGAACCTCCAAGTGGCCTCAACGAACCTCTAAAAGGATACAAATGACCAACTGTCTGCAAGGAATATCAATCCTTCCATACCCCACTACCCAGTCAGAGCTGAAGAAGCCTCTTGGATGAGAAGCAAAATGTCTTCAAAGAAAAACCAGAAAGTCCAGTTGCCTTTTGAAAAAGCACCTTTGGGACAGAGAGGAGGAAGAGTGAATAAAGCCTTTCGGTAAATATTAGTGGATAAATACTGGTTCGGCAGGCCAGCTTGGCGTTCGAGGAACTTTTGCAAGCCTTCAGGAGTAAGATTGGTTGTGCAGTCTGAGAAACAGGTAGGTGTTAAAGCTTTGTTCTTTCCAAACTCCTTAGCTTTTTTTGCAGGTGAGGGAGGGGGTGCCATCTATTTATTTATTCCATTTACATAACCACCCATCTGATGGTTGTGAAATAATTGCTGTGGAGTGGTGAGTGGAGGTGGGATTGAAGGAATTTCTGAGCCATAGTTATACAGAGCTACTTAGGGCAAGTTCTCACTGAAGTGCTTGAAATGCGTCTGTCCAGATTTCTCCCCATCTGCAATATGTTTCTGTATAAGAGAAAACTGTCGGCTGACTTACCTATTTTCTCCTGATTGTTTAGGTCTGTTCTGACCTCCATGCCTTGTTCCCCCTACCATCTGCTCCAGCTTTTCCAGCAATCACTGCCCAACTTATACTGGGACCACATGATGGAACAGATTCAGTACCAGATGGTGAGCCCAGGGGTGGGCTGCTGGAGGTTCGCAGGGGTTCGGGAGACCCCCAGCTAAGATTGTGTGCAGTTTGGAGAACCCACCAAATCCCACTCCTGGCGGGCCCTGGTGGAGACTGACTCTCAGGGAGAGGAGGAACAGCCAACAGTGAGTGAAAGTGTAGCTGCAGAGGTGGTGGAGGAGGCTGGGGAAGGGCAGAGGCCAGCTGAGCAGTCAGAGGGGGACCCAGGCCCATCCCCTATCCATCCTAAGGCACACAGGGAGGAGAGGATAAGGGAGAGACATGGTCTACTTGGGAGGAGAGGGCCTTGATCATCTTCATGGGCTGCAGGTATGACAACTGAATAAGAGTTTGGACCTGCATTTTGGCAAACGCTGGAGACAAAGTGTGTTTTATTTTGGTTTGAGGTTATCTTGGTTGGCGTCCTTCCAACAAACTGTGCCTTGTTATCTCCTTGAATTTGGTAAATACTTCTGTTCATTGTGGAAATTTCATCATTGTAGTTTGTTTGGTTTTTTTATTTCACCTCTATCTGCTCATTAAATTCGGACTGTATTGCTTTTTTTTGAAGACTATTTTTGAAAACTTTTTATCTCCAATTGAGAATTATTGAACTGTGGGGCCAAGTTGAAGGCATTAAAGGACATTTATTTACGTTTTGGATTTTGTTACGTTTGTGTTACACTCCGGGTCATCACACTGCCCGCCTCATCCCTCCCCTCCCAGGAGTCCCCACACGGCCCGTTTTGGATACAGGTAAGTACAGAGGCTCAGAGAGGGTAAAAAACGGGCCTCCCAGCGGTTTGGGAAGGCTGGAAATTGGCCCGTTTCTGGCTTCCACAGAGCCTCCGGTGGCCAGGGAGGCCATTTTCACCCTCCCAGAGGCTCAAGGAAAGCCTCCAGAGCCCAGGGAGGGTAAAAATGCCTCCCCCCCATGTGCAGGGGGCCGACTAGGCCCCGCCCATCCAGCAACCAGGCAGAGAACTCATTGCTAAATTTTTGAAGCCCACCCCTGGGCGAGCCATGCATAAACTTACTACAGGTAGTCCTCAGCTTACGACTACAATTGAGCCCAAAACGTATGTGGTTCAGTGAGAAATGAGTTTTGGCCCATTTGCTAAGTGAATCGCTGAGTTTGTCAAAATAGTAATATGGTCATTAAGTGAATCTTGGTTTCCCCATTGACTTCGCTTGTCGGAAACATCGCAAAAGTGGATCACGTGACCCCAGGGCACTGCAGCCGTCATAAATGTGAGTTGGTTGTCAAGCACCTGAAAGTAAACCGTGTGACCATGGGGATTCTGCAACAGTCATAAGTCGGAATAAAATGGTCACCTTTTTCAGTGCCGTTGTAACTTGGAACAGTCATTAAACCAACTGCTGTAAGTCAAGGACCACTTGCAATCCAGCTGTTTTTACGTTGGTTGAATCTAGCAAGGCATTAGCAGTTTGACTGACTGTTAACTGGGTTGCAAGAAACCCGTAGCAGTGGAGGGATTTAAAATTTTTTTTACTACCGGTTCTGTGAGCATGGCTTGGTGGGCATTGCAGGGTAAGGATACTGCAAAATCTCCATTCCATCCCTACCCCACTAACCTGCTTTCCAGCTCCGTTCTCCTGTGCAGGGCAACAAAAGAAGACCCAGCCAATCAGCTGGATCAGCTGGATCAGCTCAATGGAAGGCAGAGAATAGATGGGGGCA
This sequence comes from Laticauda colubrina, assembly GCA_015471245.1. NCBI lineage: Eukaryota > Metazoa > Chordata > Lepidosauria > Squamata > Elapidae > Laticauda > Laticauda colubrina. The sequence goes on along the minus strand of BLBF01000055.1, from coordinate 9,856,436 downwards.
GGGCCAGTCAGAGGTGGGATTTTCCAATTCTCCGAACGACTCAATTTTTCTGCTGTCGGTTCTCCAGAACTGGTCAGAACCTGCTGAATACCACCTCTGATGGAAATGTTGGCTACATCATACCCATCAACAAAATAGTTTCCTTCCTGGTTCAGGATAGAGGAGAGATCACCTAGTGTCCACGTTTCCTTCTCAATTTTGCTACTGCTATGTACAGAAAAGGGTTGAACCTGTAATAATGAAAAACCCCTCACTTTGGAACTGTTTATGCTAATGATTTCCAGCAGGGGTGGGATTCTACCAGTTCGCACCTATTCGCTAAAACTAGTTGTTGACATTCTAAGCAGTTCGGAGAACCGGTTGTTAGAAGACATTTCTGGCCTAATCCTGTCAGGAAAGCAAGAAGGAAACATTCTGGTGTTGCTTACAGAAACTGCTTTAACCCTTATTACATTCTTGGCAGGACTAGACTTCCTGTCTCAGGAACGTCTCTGGAGGTTTTTTCCCCTCCTTTGCTGGTACTTTGCTTGTGTGGAGTGACCATTCAAAGTTACAATGTCACTGAAAAAAGTAACTTATGACCATTTTTCACACTTACGACTGTTGCAGCATCCCCACAGTCATGAAAGGCCAGGCGAGGAGATGCGTGCCTCGATGTGAGTGCTATTGAGTTGGCCACACCCAGACAATAACATGACTACCAAGCCATGCCCACCAACTTTGACATGCCCACAGAACCGTTTGTTAAAAAATTTGAATCCCACCCCTGATCTCCAGGATTATTTTCACTTGCATTCTGTCTTTTTTAAAAAAATAAAATAAAATTTTATTTAAAAAAAAAAGATAAAATGCAAAACTACAAAAGATTAAAGGCAAGCAAACAAACAAAAAACACAAAGCAAACAAGATATTAAAAAGTGTGTTGGGGAAAAAACAACAACACATATCAAAACAAAAAAACAAAAGTGGATATTTGAACCAGGACAAATTACTGTTAACTTGAGGGATGGTTTGAGATAATAAGATACAGTCAAAACATGCTAAATACCACCTCTGACCCGTAGCTCTACTTTAATCCTTCATTTTTAGATGCAGGTGAAGGATTAAACTTTCTCCTGGAGCAATAGGAGTGGTGTTAGGCAATCAAGTTTGAAGGGTTCGCACCAGGGCTCAGCAATACATCATAACTTTCAAGATATTTAGTACCTTGTTCAATTTTTGCCTTAACTTGGCAGGTGAGTTAAAATTAGAATTTGCCTAGATTCAATTTTTTTCTGCAAACAGAATGAAACCTGAAACAAAATAAACAAGAATTTCCCACTATAGTAGACAAAAAAAAGTCAGATACGTTATATACAATTTATGTATTAGATTTTTATCCTGCCTTTATTACTTAATTAGCAAGGGTATCCATGCTTCGCTACGAAACGATGTGATCAGGCAAGTCTTTGAGTTTCATCTTCAGGATCTGGCCTTCTAAAGAGCAGTCAGGGTTGATCTCCTTTAGAGGCAACCGGTGTGATCGCCTTGCAGTCAGTCCAAAGGACTTGCAGGAGTCTTCTCCAGCACCATTGTTCAAAGGCCTCAAATTGATAATGCATGAGAAAGATACAACACACATCTTACATTGTTTGAAAAAGAGCAAGAGAGATCTTCATTTGTTACCAAAGCGAGCATGGTAGGTAATTAATATAGTAAGACAAAAATACATGGTTTGAAGATGGGTAAAAAATTCATTTTTTTAATTATTCAAAAATCTGTTGTAACTGCTATCCACCTGGGTGATGATAAGTCCGGCTGGATTTGGTTTTGAGTTTTGAGGGTAAAAAGAGAACATAATTTTAATTTTTGAATCACAGCACGTGTGAAATAATGAAGTGCCAGTTGGCAAATCCCAATGTTTTTGCTTCTCCAAAGGCATTTATATTGTCCCCATTGCAATGTCATTTCTAATAGGAAATATGTAGCATCAACTTAAGTTCTCTAAAAGTCTCACCTGAGCTGAAGGAAGCTGAAAAAGGGCCAAAGGATGGGTCACACCTGAAATCCTTCTTTCCTCCATCCACCCTTCAACTCTCCTTTAGCTCTACATTCTTGTGGAGCCAGGTCAGACACAACGGATTAGGACCATGCATTGAGTAGCAGTTCAGAAGATTTATTTCTCAAGCTTATACCCAAGGATCTAGTCCGAGGGTCTTCACACTTGGCAAGTTTAAGACTTGTGGATTTCAACTTCCAAAATTCCTGAGCTAACATGACTGGAGAAGAGATTGACTTAGCTCTGTATAACTATGGCTCAGAAATTCCTCCAATCCCACCTCCACTCACCACTCCACAGCAATTATTTCACAACCATCAGATGGGTGGTTATGTAAATGGAATAAATAAATAGATGGCACCCCCTCCCTCACCTGCAAAAGAAGCTAAGGAGTTTGGAAAGAACAAAGCTTTAACACCTACCTGTTTCTCGGACTGCACAACCAATCTTACTCCTGAAGGCTTGCAAAAGTTCCTCGAATGCCAAGCTGGCCTGCTGAACCAGTATTTATCCACTAATATTTACCGAAAGGCTTTATTCACTCTTCCTCCTCTCTGTCCCAAAGGTGCTTTTTCAAAAGGCAACTGGACTTTCTGGTTTTTCTTTGAAGACATTTTGCTTCTCATCCAAGAGGCTTCTTCAGCTCTGACTGGGTAGTGGGGTATGGAAGGATTGATATTTCTTGCAGACAGTTGGTCATTTGTATCCTTTTAGAGGGTCAAGTAAAATTTAGTACCAAACTGATGCCAGATAAGATCAATGGAATTCAAGAAGGGTTGGATTTGAATCTTTTGTGACAACGTAATGATGCTAAATACTTTATGTATCATTAGTGCGTAATGATACTTTGGTCGCCACGATGTAAAAAGGATGTGGAGCCTCTAGAAAGAGTGCAGAGAAGAGCAACAAAGATGATTAGGGGAGTGGGGGATAAAACATAGAAAGAACGGTTGTTGGAACTGGGTATGTCTAGACTAACGAAAAGAAGGACCAGGGGTGACATGATAGCAGTGTTCCAAAATCTAAGGGGCTGCCCCAAAGAAGAGGGAGTCAAGCTATTCTCCAAAGCCCCTGAAGGCAGGACAAGAAGCAATGGATGGAAACTAATCAAGGAGAGGAGCAACTTAGAACTAAGGAGAAATTTCCTGACAATTAGAACAATTAAGCAGTTGAACAACTTGCCTCCAGAAGTTGTGAATGCTCCAACCCTGGAAGTTCTTAAGAAGAGATTTATCTGAACCATTTATCTGAAATGGTATAGGGCTTCCTGCCTAAGCAGGAGGTTGGACTCACTAGAAGACCTCCAAGTATCATGTAATGTCTGAAATTAATAAAGCAGGGTCTTCAAACACAGCAAATGTTGAACTCCCAATTAGTGGGAAACAGTTTGAGCATCTAAATTTTATTATTTCAGACTACAATTAATGTTGTTGTGTCTGATTTTTTAAAAGGAAGTAATGGCTACCTTCCATTAATAGCAGCCATGTGTCATGACAACTTTCTTTGGATAGAAATTAATTTGTTCTGAAAGCCTCAGTGAGTTTTACTGATGCTTCATTTCTTCTGAATTATTGAAAGATCTACTTTTATGTTTGCAAAAAGATTGTTCAAGGCTAAAAGGACAACCCTTCTTCATTAATCGTACGATGGTTCAAATATCTCAGAGATCTTTATATTTGAACAGACCCTTTATTACCTGAATGCCTGTTTGGGGGACTATTCAGTATTATGGACTACATGTAGATCTTGATTAATGGCTACCTTGTTTAATGACTGTTAAGAATTACATCGGTGCTGAAAAAAAGTAACTTTATGATTGGTCCTCACACTTATGACCATTGTAGCATTCCTGTAATCACATGATTGAGATTTGGGTGCTTTGCGACATGCAATTGTTTATGAGCATCTTGATGTCCCATACTTACATGAATATCATCTGCGTTCTTCACAGCTGATTTTTGGTAGTTACTTCCAGTTTTTGGTAAAACTACACCCATAAGAAACCATTGGTTTGTTTAACAACCATGGCATTCACTTAAAGACCACAGATTAACTGCATTGATTGGCTTAATGTTCGCTGCAAAAAGCATAAAAATGGGTCAGTCATGTTTTCACCACAGTCAAATTTTATGATTGTTATGATTTATGACTGTAGTGAGCAGGCTCCATTACAATCAGATAACAGATAACAGATAATCAGAGTTGGAAGGGACCATGTAGGTCATCTAGTCCAACCTCCCACCCAAGTGGGAAACCCTACATCATTTCTGACAGATGGCAGGCTAATCTCTTCTTGAAGGTCTCAAGTGATGGCGCTCACACAACTTCCAAGGACAAGGTGTTCCATTGGTTGATTGTTCTCACCGTCAGAAAGTTTCTCCTCATTTCCAGGTTAAATCTCTCCTTGTTCAGTTTCCATCCATTATTCTTTGTCTGGCCTACAGGCTCTTTAGAAAATAGTTTGACCCCTTCCTCTCTGTGTGACCCCTTCTTCTCTGTCATCGTAACTCAAAGATTACCTGTAAATTATTATTTCTAGTTAGAGGTAGATCTTGGGAAGGGCTTTGAGAGGCCCTTGGGAATCATGCAAAATGCATTCCAGCTGTACATGATTTCATGAGTATGCTATATTGATTTTTAGAGTCCTTGTTGTTCTCTGAGCGTGGTGGTTTACTTGCAGACATTTCATTACTATCCTGGGTAAGAAGCACCAGTGCTCGTAGGAAGTGGCGTTTGCTGTCAATGTATATTTCAGTGGCTTTCCCTATTAGTGTTGGTGGCAGGGACATTGGTGATTCTTTGGTTGGGTTGTTCAGCGTTAGCTTGGTTGGCAGTTCCTCAGTTGGGGAAATATTATTTGTTTCTTGATTGTTAGTCTAGTATAGGGGTGTCAAACTCAATTTCATTGAGGGCCACATCAGGGTTGAGTTTGACCTCAGGGGCCCAGGGTGGGCATAGTTGGGATGAAAGGCCAGGTCAGCATCATTCGTGTTGGGAGTGCCTGTGGTGGCTGGAGCACTTTGCCAGCAAAAATGGGCTCCTGAGCTCCGATTTTGGCTACAATGGCCTCCTGCAACCCTCTGCCAGTGAAAACAGAGCTTAGGAGAGCCGCCTGCAGCCCTTTTGAGGTCATTTCCATTGGCAGAGGCACCGTGGGCCAGTCCTTCACTGTTTCTAAGGCGGCCTTGTGGGCCAGGTATAAGCATCCTGTGGGCCAGACTGACCCCCAGGCCTTCAGTTTGACATCCCTGGTCTTCTGCAAGTCTTGGTATTAATCTCTGCTCATCTGGGTGTTGATTGATGGTGAGGAGGTGGTTTGATCTTTTTGCTCCCTTTTTGGCTTGTTGATTGTCTCTTTTAAAGGGCCCCACAATCTAACCTTGCACTACAAATATTCTCTTTAGCTCTGCCAGCTTATTTAACCCTTAGCTCCCATCAAACTACAGGAATCGATTTCCAATGTGAAAAGTTGTTCCTGTCCTTTATTATATGGTAAAAGGTAAAGGTTCCTCTCGCACATACGTGCTAGTTGTTTCTGGCTCTAGGGGGCCATGCTCATCTCCGTTACAAAGCCAAAGAGCTTGCGCTGTCTGAAGATGTCCCCATGGTCATGTGGCTGGCATGACTAAATGCTGAAGGCACACAAAACACTGTTACCTTCCTGCCAAAATGATCCCTATTTTTCTACTTGCATTTTTTGTGTGTGTGTGCTTTCAAACTGCTAGGTTGGCAGAACCTGGGACCAGTAATGGGAGCTCAACCCGTTACACAGCGCTAGGGATTCAAACCACTGAACTGCCAACCTTTCTGATTCAACAAGCTCAGCATCTTAGCCACTGAGCCACCGCGTGTTCTTTTGATTATATGATAGATACTACCATATATTGCAGGATCCAATCTGGGTCAGGCACCAGTACCAGAGGTTTTGTTTTCCGGGCTTGAACCCATCCTCAGGCCTGCCATGTATCGAACACCTTGATTTGGGATTCCTTTTCCCCATGTTTCTCTCTCTCACCCTCTTCCCAATTAAAGAAGAGAAACTGATTTGTCCCCCCAGTAATGCAAACCCTCCTGTTCCAATGTATAGTTAGACCAGAGGAAGAGAACAGCCGGCACCCAAAATAAGACAACCTGATACACTGAAAAGGTGTGAAAAGAAACTACAAGAAGGGGAGGGGGAAAAAAAACCCACGCAAACTTTTCAATTATTTTAACACGTTGTCCTTTCTTTTCTCTTCTTTAAAAAAGCAAAATGCACATGTTCTCTGAGATATATTAAATCAGCAGCAGGTGACACGGAAGAAGGAAGAGGGAATGGGGGAGGGAGAGAGAGAGAGAGAGAGAGAGAGAGAGAGAGAGAGAGAGAGAGAGAGAGAAAAGATTGTGGTGTAATCTTCAAGAAAATCATTTTTGTAATAAGGTTAATTAAATTGGGCTGTGAGTTTCTGACAAGGCCGTCATACCCTTGCCAGTAAAATCTGGCTTCTTATTTATCAAAGTTCAGAGAGAGAGAGAGAGATAGAAAACGATGGCAACACCACCTGCCCTGTTCTGTATAAATAATGGTAGACTCCAAATACTTCATTCCGATTGGTTAACAAAACCTAAAAGGGGATTGGTTCAATAGGGACCAATCCACGAAGCTGCCCCAGGGCGGCAAAATCAAATGCTTGTCATTGGCTACAAGCCGGCAGACAGAAACATATAAAAGGGCTGTCACGGCTTGAGCCAATGTTCCGTTTTGCAACTATACTTGAAATAAAGACTTGTTGTTGGAACCCGGTCTACCTCGCGTTTTTCCAGATGGAACACTGGTGACGAGGGTGGGATCATCCTAAACGCGAGATGGAGCACGCGGTGACAGACAAGCCAGACAAAGAGAAATGGCCGGAAACAATGCGCCGCCCGCACCCTTCAACCCCAATGAAGAAGATTGGGAATCTTATGTAGACCGTTTCCAGATGTACCTAGAGAGCAATGAAAAGGAGGAAATCTCAGACCAACGAAAAAGAGCCGCCTTCTTGAGACACTATGGGCCCGTGATTTTTAAAATGGCCAAGGCTTTGGCAAAGCCCCGAGATGTCAAACAACTGACGTGGACCGAGCTCCAAAGAACATTAAAGGCCCACTATGCACCAGTGGTGTCAAACTTAATAAAGCGGCACAAGTTTTATCGGAGAGACCAGAAAGAAGGCGAAACCATCGCTGATTTTGTAGCCGCACTACGCCAAATAGGGGGAGCGTGCGAGTTTCTTAACTTAGATGAAGCGATGCGGGATCGAGTGATATTGGGGTTAAGAGACTCAACCATACAGAGCAAGCTACTGAACAAGCCCAACATATCAGTAGCCGAAGCTATTGCAGAAGCCTCGGCTGCTGAAGCTGCCAAAAAATCGGCAGATAAGATGAAACAAATGAATGCAAGTAACGATGAAAAAAGCCCGGCCAGAGGAAAAAAACAACCTCCCACAACCACTCATTATGAAGATCTCGAAGAGACGTCAGAATCCGGGGAGGAAGACGACAAAATCCACCGCCTATACGCTAACAAGAAAGGGCGCAAAAATAGAAATCGGCGGGAATGTGCTGGCTGCGGGGGAAACCACCCCCGAGCCGATTGCAGATTCCTTGATGCCATTTGCAGAGCATGCAAGAAAAGGGGGCATATCGAGAAAGTCTGCAGAAACAAAAAGAATTACAGCCCAAAAAGATGAAACGACTCCCCAGCAAAGCCTGAGCCAAGACTCTCTGAGAGAAAGTGGCAGCAAAACAGGCAAGCCACTAACCGGGAGAAAGCATACCAAACTTTCACTATCGGAAGCGCTCAGACGGAAAGCAGGAAGAAAGTAAAAATAGTTGTAAAAATCGAAGACAGCCCCTGCGAGATGGAAGTTGATTCTGGATCGTTCCTATCCATGGTGTCGTGGGACACCCTCAAAAAACTAATTCCTGACATCAAAATTAAGGAACTCCAGAGACAAAAACTAACCCTCAAAGATTATCAGGGAAACCGAATTCCTGTAATCAGCCTGGGACATTTTCGAATCGCTTACAGACAACATGTCGCAGTACTACCATTAACAATAGTCGACCGAGATCGACCAAGCCTCCTGGTTATCGAATGGTTCGCACCATTGGACATCGGGATGACTGGAGTAGACCGGGTGGCCGCAACTGACTGGGAAGAAGACCTGATCTGAGAATTCCAGGATGTCTTCGACAGCTCCCTAGGCAGGTATCAGGGGACCCCCATTTCGTTTAGTCTAGACCCACAAATAACCCCTAAAAGACTAAAGGCCAGACGGGTTCCTTTTGCTTTAAAAGAAAAAATAGAGGAACAACTAAATAAATTGATAGATCAAGGGGTTTTAGAACCGGTCGACCACTAAATGGGAAACACCAATTGTGACACCAATTAAGCCAGACGGGTCGGTTCGAATCTGTGGCGACTACAAGGCTACCCTGAACCACGCGTTGCAACAGAGCGCGTACCCGGTGCCAGTTGTGCAACACCTACTGCACTCTCTTGGGGGAGGAAAGGTTTTCGCCAAACTAGACATGGCACAGGCATACCAACAGCTCCCAGTAGACCCCTTAACGGCGGAAGCACAAAGAATAGTGATTCACAAAGGGGCATTCAAATGTAACAGACTCCAATTTGGAGTAAGCATAGCCCCAGGTGTGTTCCAGAGCCTCATGGAACGCCTGTTAAATGGCATAAAAGGGGTCGTGCCATACTTTGACGACGTCCTAATTTCAGCCAAAGATGCAACACAACTAAAGAAAAGACTCAAAGAGGTCCTAAATAAATTCAGAGAATCTGGCCTTAAAGGAAAGAAAGAAAAGTGCTGCCTAATGACTGATTGCGTCGAGTTTTTAGGATATTTAATTGATGGAGAGGGCATACACCCCACCGAAAAAAAATAAGAGCTATAAAAGACGCACCAGAACCAAAGAATAAAACTGAGCTGCAGGCATTTTTGGGACTGATAAACTTTTATAATGTGTTTCTACCCCAAAAAGCCACAATAGCAGAACCATTGCATCGATTACTGGACAAGAAAACAATTTGGACATGGGGGCTTAGAGAATAAAAAGCTTTCCAAGGAATAAAAGACTTATTAACATCAAACACCATTCTTATCCAGTTTAGCAATACACTGCCATTGACGGTGACCTGCGACGCCTCGTCATTCGGAGTCGGTGCCATCCTGAGCCACCAATTGCCTGATGGGAGAGAGGCACCCGTCGCATATTATTCTAAGACCCTGTCCAAAGCCGAGCGTAATTACAGCCAGTTGGACAGAGAAGCTCTAGCAATTGTCGCCGGAGTGAAACGCTTCCACGAGTACCTATATGGAAGAACTTTTCAAATCGTAACAGATCGCAAACCGCAACTAGGAATTTTGGTGGGAAACAAACCTACACCGAATATTCTGTCCCCACAAATGACTAGATGGTCAGAATTCCTGGCAGCCTATTCCTATACTCTGACACATCGCCCAGGAAAACAAATTTCCCATGCAGACGCTTTGAGCAGAGCACCATTGCCATCAACAGAGGAAGACCCAGCACCAACGAGGACAGCACTGCAGATAGATACTTGCCCCAATCTACCCATATCTGCGAATGATGTCGCCAGAGCCACCGCAAAAGACCCATTGACTGCCCGCGTACTTAACTGGGTAGGTAAAGGCTGGCCGGAAAACCAAAAAAACTGAGAACTTTAAACCTTTCCGGACCAGACAAACTGAACTCTCAATCTAAAAAGGTTGTTTATTATGGGGTGATTGGGTAATTATTCCTAACAAATTACAAACCAAGGTACTGGGTATGCTTCACGAAGGCCACCCAGGAATAGTTAAAATGAAAAGCCTTGCTAGAAGCTACGCTTGGTGGACAGGTATAGATAGGGACATCGAATACTGGGTAAACTCGTGCAATAAATGCCAAAGAATCAGGCCGTCCCTGCCAAAAGCTCCCATAAGAGACTGGGAAACCCCAGAGGCCCCTGGTCACGAATCCACATCGATTTTGCGGGTCCTACCAAGGGGCATACGTTTCTGATTGTCGTGGATGCATACTATAATTGGCTGGAGGTAAAAATTATGCCATCTACGACAACAGAAACCGTTATAAAACAACTTGACAAACTCTTTGCAACCCATGGCCTACCGGACATCCTAGTGTCTGACAACGGGCCACAATTAACCAGTCTCCAATTCGAGCAATACCTAGCCTCCCTAGGCATAAGACATGTCCTAACCGCTCCGGCTCACCCGGCTGCAAACGGTAGGGCAGAGAGAATGGTCAGGTTTACCAAGGAGGGTTTAGAAAAAATGGACACTGGGGATGTCCAAAATAAAATAAATCGATTACTCAACCTCCAACATATCACACCCAGTACTACAACCAACAAAACCCCAGCAGAATTACTGATGGGAAGGAAACTAAGGTCGCATCTAAATAGATTGCACCCAAATTTCACACCAGAACCCACCCACTCCCGACTCCTCCACTCGATGCAGAACCTTTGCAATAGGCGACTTAGTTTATGCTAAAAAATTTCCTGGGGACCTATTATGGCTACCCGGACAAATTACACAAATAACAGGGCCCAAATCCTACCGACTAACGGTAGATGACGGCAGGGAATGGAAGCGGCACATAGACCAGCTTCGCTCCCGAAACATAGAACGAAATGCAAACACACAACCACACATAGAAAAACACGACGAAATTCAAACCAAAGGGGGGGGGGAAATGTGAGAAATCAATAAAGAACCGTTTAAATTAAACTCCAAAAACAATAACAATCAAAAAGAGCAAATAAAAGACTCACTGTTTGAAGAAAGTTGTGATAAGAGTCCATTTGAAGGGGCCAGCCAGGCCAGCTCGACCTGCCCAGAGGAAACGGGAGGGAGCGGCAAAACCGCCGGCCTAAGAAACTCAGGCGGCAGTAAAATGGCTGACTCACCCTTCCAGACGGTTCCATGGAGAAAGACTGGAGAAACAGCAACCCCATCCAAACCGGTCGAATTCCCCGACAGAAATGAACCGCGCAAGTCCAGTCGAATCAGAAGAAGCCCCACCTACCTGCGCGACTACGTCACTACATAGGACTGAACTAAGAGGGGAGGGGTGTTCTGTATAAATAATGGTAGACTCCAAATACTTCATTCCGATTGGTTAACAAAACCTAAAAGGGGATTGGTTCAATTGGAACCAATCCACGAAGCCGCCCCAGGGCGGCAAAACCAAATGCTTGTCATTGGCTACAAGCCGGCAGACAGAAACATATAAAAGGGCTGTCGCAACTTGAGCCAATGTTCCGTTTTGCAACTATACTTGAAATAAAGACTTGTTGTTGGAACCCGGTCTTCCTCGCGTTTTTCCGGACGGAACATGCCCGAATTTCAAAGAGACGTAGACAGTGTGGCAAACAACAGGAGAGATTGAACAAATCAAAATGAGCTTTGTAGGCAAAATGTCTTTTGTCTTCTTGAGATGGTGTTGAGCTGAACCCATGATCAGAAGCTCCTGTCGAAGGAGAGAGTGTTGAAATGCCTGCTTGGGTCCTTCTGTTTTGCAATCAATCAATCAATCAATCAGTCAATCAATCAATAGGGTGGATCAGCTGATAACCCAGGGCCTTGGGTAGGATTAGAACTCCTCGTCAGGTTTTCTGCCCCCCACGCTGGTTGGCTGAGGGCTTGATGCTGCCGAGAACGTCTGCCGAATCCCTTGCCCCCACCGTGCTCCGTGTCAAAAATGTTTATGTAATAAAACATCGCTAATTGAACATTTCAAAGGGAAACATTATTTTAACTCTAATTAGATATGATTACAGTTTCTCCTTCCTCGTGCCTGTGTGAAATTGCAGAGAGAGAGAGAGAGAGAAAGAAAAAGAAGAAGAAGAAGAGGAAGAAGAAGAGGAAGGGGGGGGGGGAAATAGTGCCTCTTGATTGGTTTTGCTGCTGAAATTG
>BLBF01000055.1:9802910-9815652 GCA_015471245.1 Laticauda colubrina | reverse complement strand
ACATGGACTTTGCTAACTGAATATCCCTGAATGGACTGACTACATGATACATGACTATTGGACTGTTATTTGACTATGCTATTAACTTATAATGGAATAAACTATATTATTGATAGCACAAGCGTATCTGTTATTTTTACTGTATGTTAATAAACATACAAGCTTAGCTCACTCATTTATCTGTGTGCCTATCTGACTAACGCTGCACATTCTGTTTCGCTTGTCTCCCTAACCCTGGTTGGGGAACCCAGGCTTAACAGGTTTCCTACAACATCTGCCACCAAGTAGATTCTTTCAAATTTTCCTTAACATTTTATGGTAAAGAAACTATCCATGCTGAATATAACTGTTGGGAAGATAGATCTGGAGGGCATCATATAGCTTCATCTAGTCTTATAGAATTAGAGTTACCTAATTAGAATTAGATTCAGAAAAGCAGAATAATCTTCCATTTTTTACCTCCTTAGGTCTTCATCCCTGCTCCGTGGTCAGGGTCTTCTGGATGTGGCATGTTGATGGATCTTGGCTTCCATCAGTGAAAAGGAATTTTGGATAACAATGAGAAACTGTCTAAGTGAACAAAGCATGTCCACAGGTGACAGTAATGTGATGGAAGTGATAAGGCCAATGAAGTCATGTCCATTTCTCCTTTCCCTTTACTTTAGTCAAAGGAGGGGTGAGTGTTGTGGTTAGCTGGCAGCAGGTGCAGATGGCTGAGGAAACTGAGGATGCAGATGAGAGGCCAGGACCATCAGGGAGTGGAGTGCTGCCTTCAGAGATTGTGGGGGCTGGCAGCAGTGATGAGGAGGTTCCTGAGGAGCCTGTGCCAAGTGCATGTGCACAAAGGATTGCTTGGAAGAAAGAATAATTCCAGCAGCACAGGTGACTCAGGAGTAAGGCTGTAAGGTAATGACCTCTCCCTCAAGAGGATAAAAGCCAGCTTTGGAAAAGCATTCTTTGCAGAAGGCAAAGAAGCTCTGAAGCTCAACTTATGGACATCTTTGTTCATGTTTGGAGAATCTTGTAAATTAGTTCTTATCTCTGGGTTTTTGGCATCCTTGATGAACAACTTGGCAAGGATCTTTCTTGTTGGAGCTAATTAGTGGAAAGCAGCCTTTTATTTATAAAGGGACAGAATTCGTGATTAAATCTTAAAAGGTGGGGGCTGCTGCCTTTGTTTGTGTTTGCTCTTTGGGAACCCGGTTGGGTCAGAACAGTGAGCTTCATATTAGTGTTTAGTGTTACATCTTAACAGAGGTATGGAAATGATCGGCCTCCTTCAGTCATTTGTGAATTGCAGTTTACTACGACTCAGCTATTCTTATTTGGCACCTGGGTTTTTAGCCATCTTTTAGCCATCTTTATCATTGGATGTGCAATGGGTGACTTTAGGTTAGAAACTTTCTCTCAGCCTACACTAGCTTATAGGGTTGATATAGCAAAGAAAACAGGAGGTGGAAGCCCTAGCTATGGTTTCTTGAACTCCAGAAAAGTAGGATATAAATCTGACAAAATAGATTAAAATTTAATATGGAAAAATAGCAAAGCTATTAACTAGAGTGCTGTTTAGTAAAAGAAAATACAGTACTCTAATAAAGGAATGCATTTCATAAAAATATAAATATAATTCTATTAGAAGGCAAGGGTGTGTTGATTTTAATTTTCCCACAAATTGATTTCTGTGTGGATCTCTTTTTTTCCTGGATAACTATTTGACCATTCTTTAAATGCTTATTTGTTTTAAAACTTTGTTTCAAACAAACAAAGCAGATGAAAATTGCCCAGCAATCAGTTCTAAAAATGGATTAACAAGAACATATGAAATCCCATTGAACTTAAATTCCATAGGGAGGAGGTAGCAAATATTGCAACTGCAGTGGAACTTCAAAACTGAAGTACAAACAATCCTTTTCTGCATTTGGAAAAGTAAGCCACCTTTAAAAAAAAATAAATCTGTTTTTATTCCAATGAGCTGATGTTTTAAGGATGGGCCATCGAAGAGAATGGGAATTTGAATGGAATGCTCACATTTCACAAGGGTAGGGTGAGCAGAAAGATGAAATCGGATTTAAATTCAGTGACATTTATATTTTATTCAAATGAAATGGAAATTATTCAGTATAGTTTGCATAATTGCTCTCTGTTTTTAGTTATTTGTTGCTACATTAAAGATAACAGCTTAGTTGGATGCACTCAAGAGGTAGATGCAACTTTTGGATGCACTCAAAGAGTTTCAAGGAATTGCAGCCAAGAGTTTTTGGAGCTGGTTTTAAAGGAGAACATGTAATGGGCAAACTTGAGTAAGGTTGGAAATATTAAGGCTAGGTCACACCGGCCAACGGATGCAAAACGTATGTAAAAACGACACAGTGGATGAGCAAATTTTCCATCCGTTCCTATCCACTCTCAAAAGTGCCCCAAATTTGCATAAACAGAGCGGACAACAACGGAAAGGAATGGACGTGGGGAGGATGTAGCGGGGATGTAAAGCAGACGTTTGTAGGAAGCCGAGCGGATGAAAGCAGATGGAAACAGATGACACATCCGCAGGGCTTCCGGGGGAGAACAGCGAAGCGGACGCGTAGCGGAAGGAATGGATGCATAGCGGATGCATAGCGGATGCATAGCGGATGCGTAGCGGATGCGTAGCGGATGCGTAGCAGATGACGCGGATGCATCACGGACACCTATAGGATGCATAGCGGATGCCTAGCGAATGCAAAGCATTCACTGCGCATGCGGGGAGGATGAATTGCAGATGCTCCGCGGATATAAAAGGAGGCAGCTCACAAGCAGGTCACCATTCAGAGGAAAGACCTGCTGCCAGAGACATCTTGAGAGAACACCATGGGGAAGAAGAGGAAGCCTGTGCCTACTCCTGCCAGCCCTGGCAAGAAGGACAGAACCACCATCCCACCCCCTGGCGCTGACTCTGAAGCTGCTGGTGCTTCTGCTGCTGCTGATGGTGCTCCTGGTGTTGCTGCTGCTGGTGCTTCTCCTGCTGCTGCTGCTGGTGCTGGTGCTGCTGGTGCTGCTGGTGCTTCTCCTGCTGCTGCTGGTGCTTCTCCTGCTGCTGCTGATGTGGTGGACCAGCCCCAAGGCTCTCAAAGCCCTGCTGCTGAAGGCCCTGAAGCCCCTGCCAGAGGGAGGAAGAAGCAAGGCAAGGAGAAGGGGGAGAGGAAACAGTACTCCATTTCTGAGGACCATGAGAAGGAGGTGCTAGAATGGCTGAGGGAGAACGAGTACCTGTGGAGGAAGGGCCACAGGCTCTATCGCAACACCAAGCGGAAGCAGGCAGCATGGACAGAGAGGGCGGAGAGCCTGGGCTACACTTCAGATGTCCTCCTGGGGTGGTGGAAGCATATGCACACCTGGTATGGCAAGCTGCACCTGAAGAGATCCAGGCAGGCCGCTGTCAAGCTAACCGATCGGGAGAACTATGTCATGGCCAGGTGTAGCTTCCTGGAGGGTGAGATCCGCCACCAAGGAGCAGCCCCTCTGTCAACCCTCTCCCTCAGACAGCCCACAGAGAGCCACTCCTCTTCCAGCCAGGAGACAGCTACAGTGTCCAGGCAGGTGTCTTTGAAGGGCCCCACGACAGAGACCCCCCCCACAGCTGCACTCCCCGTGCCAGAGGACATGGAGGATCCCCTGTCTCAGATGGAGCAAGAAGAGGCAGCCACCAGAGACCAACCCACACCCACCTCTACCTCCACAGAAAGCAGGCAGAGAGGCAGACCGGAGGGACAGAGCCACAGTGTCCTCTTGGAGATCAGGGACACAATCAAAGCAACCACAGATCTCCTCTCCCAGCTGGTCCACTTTGACATACCGTCCTCCAACTGCAAGCCCTTCATCACGAACGTGTGCCAGTCCCTCATGGACATGCCCAAGGCCCAGTACCAGGCAATGAAGGAGAGGATCACAGCTCTTCTGCACTACCCTCCAGGCCCAGCTGAACCTGCTCCTACCCACTCCAGGTCTGCTCCTCCACCACAGCCGATGTCACAGTCCTTCCACGGATTTCAGCAGCCCCTCGCCTACCAAGCCTACCACTACCAGGACTTCCCACAGCAGAGGCAGCCCTTCCCAGTACAGACCCAGGTTCCTCGGATGCCACAGACGCCACAGACGCCTCAGCTGACCCAGCTGCAGACCAGACAGCCCTACTACACTCCTCCTTCCTCTACCCCACAGCCAAGCCCTTCCTCAGAACATATCTCATCAGTGTTGGGCCTCACATCCCAGGTCCTTGAGGCAGTGCCTCTCAACCTCACGGGACTGAGTCAGCTCTCTGAGAGCTTCCTGAACACACCATCCCCTGTTGTACTCTCAGAGCCAGGCACCCCAATGGCGCCTCAGACCAGCACTCCAGCAACAGCCATCTCCACAGTCCCTGGCCCCTTTACATCTGAGACCATGGGCACGCCTCAAAGTGACTGAAAAGAGTGCCAGAGATTGAGTTGTTACCTGCTCACCTTATCTTTGCTTAAAGACACTTTACTTGGGGCATTTTGCTTTTTAATAAAGTCATACAGTTTGTTATTAATAAAGGTTATCTTTGCTTCACACACTTGGTTCATTTTTTTTGCTTAATAAAATGTTGGGGAAAACTTTGAAAAAACAGTTAAGCCTTTGCATGCTTGTGGGATTGGTAAGGATAGCTGTGGGATGGATAGCTGTGGGATGGGTAAGGATAGCTGTGGGATTGGTAAGGATAGTTGTGGGATAGATAAACCTCCAGTGCAAGCATAGTGGGACTGTATGGTCCACTCTCCCAGCTGCCACACATATGGGCCTTTATTATCAATAACAATCATTGATCCACAAATTTCAACATAAGCAAAACTCTTTATTAATGCCCTATTAATTGTAAGGCCACTCAACATACATGGCACAATCTCATCAGTGTGATGAGACAAGCTGAAGGAAGCATCCATTAAGCATCTACCATCCTGTCTTGCCACTCCACTGCTCCAGCTGGGGAGTTGCACCAGTGTTTCAGGAGGTCGCGCTTCTTCTTCCCTTCACGTGAAGCTCTGTTGGAGCCTTCCACATCCACAATGTCTATCAGGTTTAGTCCTTGCCTCCATTCCCCAGGCTCCATCTCCCCATTGCCTTGTTGATGGTCCACAAGCCTGTTCTGCAACACTGGGTAGCGGGTGCGCATGAGATTGTGCAGGATGCAGCAAGCTTCCACGATCCTCCTCACAGTCTCTGTGGGTGATGCTGCATGGTGGTGAGAAATAGCTGGAACCTGTTGGCCAGGATGCCAAAGGCATTCTCCACCACCCATCTTGCCCTGGACAGCCTGTAGTTGAAGATCCTCTCTTCACGGGTGAGGTATCTGGAAGTGTAGGGCTTCATGAGGTAGGTTCTGAGGAAGAAGGCATCATCACCCATGATGAAGTAGGGCACATCTTGTGTGTCGTTGAGTAGGGGGTCTGGATCTGGGAAACCCATGATGAGGTTGCATTCCAGCCCCTCCTTGAGGTCGCTGGCATTGTATATTAGGGCATCTGAAGCTGACCCGTTGCCTGAAGCATCGATGTAGATAAACTTGTAGTCAGCATCAACCATGGCAAAGAGGATGATGCTGAAGAAGCCCTTGTAGTTGAAATAATTGAACCCTGACTTGGCTGGAGCTTTGCAGGCCAAGTGCTTTCCATCTATGGCTCCAACGGTATGGGGAAAGTTCCACCTCTGATACCACTGCTCTGCAACTTTCCTCCAGCCTTCTTCAGTGGAGGGGCACTGGAGGAGCTCCTCCACGTATTCTTCGATGATGGCCTGCACCACTTCTCTGACCACAATGCTGATGGTGTTGTGTGGCACCCTCCAGGTATACTGCATGTTTCTGTACGTGGTCCCAGAGGCCAGGTGGCGCAGAGTGAGTGCCACCTTGAGCCCAGGTTCCAGGCTGGGCCGGAAGTTTGTGTTTGCCTTGGTCAACCTGGGTCTCAGCCGCTCCACAACTTCGTCAAACATGGCTGGTGGCGTCCTCATGAAGTGCTGGAATGCATGAGTGTCTTCACTCCTCAGCTCCACCATCAGCTTGTCATACAGTCCAAACTCTGCTCTTCTCCCGATCCATCATCAGACCCAGACAGTTCTTGGACGTCTCCTTCTTCTCTTTGCGTAGAAAAGGTGAAACAGTCTGAATAGTGCTTGGTTCTGGTGTTGAATGATGGCAGCTACCAAAAGGAGTGTGCGATGATCCATGGTGGAGATCAATGGATGATGTGGAAGAGCAAGAGTAAGGCTGAAGAGGTCTGCACACCAGGGCTGCTGGACTGAAAGTGAGATCCAGGTGATTTCCTCCCCCTTTTTATAGGAAATATCAGTTTTCCACTAGGTGTCCTTCCACATACTCTAGGCATCCTCTAGACATCCTAAATATCTGAGATATGTCCCATATACAAACGTTTTGTCTGTTTTAATGCTTTCTATATGAGCTGCATCTGCTTTCATCCTTTCTATGTCCGTACTACTAACGCTGTGTGGATGTTCCACCTACCTTTCGCTTCCTCCCTCTTTCTGCTTTCCGTTGGAGCGAATGTGAGTTGCGCGGATGGCCAGAGGATGCCGAGAGGATACATCGGACGTGTAACGGATGACAATGGACGTAGAACGTTTGTTGCCCGTATGTGTTGCGGATGTAGATCAAACGCGGCGGAAAGTTCATCCGCTCAAAAAGATTTGTGCAGCTCAAAACTTTTTGAGCGGATGAAATAGCAGTAGATGGATGTTTGACGGATAGAGCGTATGAAACACGTATGCAGTGAGTACACAATGGATGCATCGCGTTTCCCAACGGATGGCAAGCTTTTTTGTCCGTTTTATATCCTCTTTGCATCCGTTGGTTCAGTGTGACAGGGGCTTTAAGCAGAGTCAGACCTGCTAGTGTTGAATGGAAGGTCACCAGAAAATCCCAGGAATTTTTTTTTTTAAAGAATTAATCCTAAAAGACAATGCCAAATCACCTCCATACTGTACCCATGAAATCCATATAGAAGTCACCTCAGCTAGGAGGAGCTCTTTCTTTAAATTACAGTAGGTTCAAAGTAGGGAATGGGACCAATGATTAATGGCTCTTGGGGGGGGGGGTTGTCAAAAGAATAGTTGTGGGCAGCAGTTTCCATGTCTAGACTACACAATCACATCAACCTATGTATTGTGTCTTGGGTGATCAATAAAATCATATTTTGATAGCTGAGATGTATTAAGAAAAAGAAAAAGTGGATTCCAAGTACATATTATTTGTTTAATTAATCCTAATCTTTATTTGGTGATTAAAGGCAAAGGTTCCCCTCGCACATCTGTGCTAGTCATTCCTGCCTCTAGGGGATGGTGCTCATCTCCATTTCAAAGTCAAAGAGCCAGCGCTGTCCAAAGACGTCTCCGTGGTCATGTGGGTGGCATGACTAAACACCTTTGAAGGCGCATAGAACACTGTTACCTTCCCACCAAAGTGGTCCCTATTTTTCTACTTGCATTTTTACATGCTTTCGAACTGCTAGGTTGGCAGAAGCTGGGAAAAGTAGCGGGAGTTCACCCTGTTACGTGGCGCTAGGGACTCAAACTGCCAAACTGCTGATCTTCCTTATCGATGAGTTCAGTGTCTTAGCCACTGAGATGTGGAGATTAGGATATCTATTTATGCTTTCTGCTGCATTCCTGCTGTATTAAGAATGCAGAGACCAAAGAGACAAGTCTGCCTTCAGCTTTGGAAGTTCTTGGGCCATTCGGCTCTCTGAATCTACTCAACCAGGGAGGTTGTAGTGAAACTGAGGAGATTTGCTCATAAACCATCATCCACCAGAATCAGTTTGGTCTAGTGGTTAAGGCACCATAGCAGAAAGCCGGAGACCATGTCTCATCTAGAAAGGTGGCTGGGTACTTTAGGCCAATCACTTGGCCCAACCTACCACACCAAAGTGTTGTGGGGAAAACAGGAGGAGGAAGGTGTGTTGGATATGTTCATCACTTGAATTATTTGTAAAAATATAGGTAAAGATAAAGGTTCCCCTTGCACATATTTATTTCCAGCTCTTAGGGGCAGTGCTCATATCCATTACAAAGCCAAAGAGCAGCACTGTCCGAAGACGTCTCCATGGTCATGTGGCCGGCATGACTAAATGCCAAAGGTGCATGGAACATTGTTACCTTCCCACCAAAGGGGTCCCTATTTTTCTGCTTGCATTTTTGCATGCTTTCTAACTGCTAGGTTGGCAGAAGCTGGGAAAAGTAATGGGAGCTCACTCCATTACGCGGTACTAGGGAATCGACCTGCCGAACTGCTGACTTTTCTGATCGACAAACGCAACGTCTTAGCCACTGAGCCACCACCTCCTTCTAAAAATTATAGAGGCAGGCTATAAATAACTCACAACTAACTCCTGGGGGGGGGGAGGAAGCAAAATAGAAATGGAAGACTCAACACACAACAGGACGCAGGTAGTGTTCCTGTGGTGCCCACTAGATACTTTGGCTTCTAGCTCCCAGGGTCCCCCTGACAGTCCACAAATAGCAAGGGGATGATGGGGCCCGTAGTCCAACCTTCTAGAATGAGTCACCAAGGGCAACCTCCTTTCCTTTAGCCGACTCTTCATAAATACCCACCAGCATCTCAGAAGAATGTTGCGATTGTTCTACTCTGATCTGTAACACACACCTCCCCTTTTCTTTTTAATGAGTTTGTCAGACAGTTTATGGCTGCTAAGGACTACCTTTTCTCTCTTCTCCCCCTCTGGCCTTCCCCCTCCCCAGCCACCCACCCAGCCCGACTGTCAAAGATGTTTCTTCAGAAGGGGGCTTGCTTTGTCATGCTTTATATACTGTTGGGTGAAGGTCAGATCTACAAAGTTTGTCGTCCCCCCCCCCCCCGCCCTCCTCTTCTCATCTGGTGCTGTTTTTTTTCTTTTGTGTGACCTGCCTCGCATTGTTCGGCTCTCCCCCCTATCCCCTCCTCCCATTTCTTCCCCCTTTCTCCCTGGCGCTTTGAAGTGCCTCTCTCCAGGTGTTCCTGTTCTGAATTACACATGAAAGGAACATATCCTTGGACTAATTAACTAGTAAACTTCACCCTCCTCCCTTGGGTTTAATTGATGCTGTTCTTTAAAGGGAGGGCTGGGGCTACGGGAGGGAGCAGGAAAAGAAAAACGAGGGCTGCCGTACCTGGATTTGCAAATATCCAGGTGAACATAACAGAGGAAGCAAAGAACAATGGGGAAAACATAGGGTGCCATCTAGAGGCTGCCTGGATTTTGGCATCCGAGATGTAGTAGCCTTAAAAGAAAAAAAGAATACTGATACTATAGTAATGACTATGTATTAATTGTGAATGTTATTACACAAGATACTTGTATCTGTGGTGGGATTCAAATTTTTTAACTACCGGCTCTGTGGGCATGGCTTGGTGGAGATGGCTTGATGGGCGTGGCAGGGGAAGGATACTATAAAATCCCCATGCCCTCATCACTCCTGGGGAAAGGTTACTGCAAAATCTCCATTCCCTCCGCACCCCTCTAACCTGCTTTCCAGCTCTGTTCTCTTGTGCAGGGCAACAAAAGAAAACTCGCCAATCAGCTGAGACTTGAAAGGCGGAGAATAGATGAGGGAGTGGCCAGCCAGAGGTTAGATTTGCCAGTTCTCTGAACTACTCAAAATTTCCGCTACCGGTTCTCCAGAATTGGTCAGAACCTGCTGAATAACCACCTCTGACTTGTACCCAGATGACACACTATTTAAATGGAAGATGCACTGTTTGTATAAAATAAAATATAATAAAATAAAAATATTGCAGAAAAAAAACCACACCAAATTCTTCCCACTGTGATACAGGGAGTCTTCAACTTATAGCAGTTCATTTAGTGACCATTCAAAGTTACAGCACTGGAAAATATGGCTTACGACTGTTTTTTTTTTTACAGTAATGTCCTTTGCAGCATCCCCATGGTGACGTGATCAAAATTCAGATGTTTGATGGCTGCTGTCATGTGATCTTCCCCTGTTGCAACCTTGTGACAAGCAAAATCAGTGGGGAAGCCAGATTCACTTAACAACTGGGTTACTAACAGATGCTGTGATTCACTACACAAGGGTGGCAGGAAAAATGGTAAAAACGGGGCAAAAACTCACTTAACAAATGTTTCACTTACCAAACATTGGGCTCAATGGTGGCCATACATTGATGACTATCTGTATGAATGTATTGCCTCTTTTGAGACAGTGAGGGTAAGGAGAAAACAACTTTGGATTTAGTGACGGAGTAAGCGACAGCTAACAATTCTTCTGTTTCTGCCTTTGTGCAATTCATGACAAAATTGTTCATCTTAAAATAAAATCCAGAAAAAGGGAAGTAGCCTTTTCTTCTTTAAGAGATTTAACAGATAATCAGAGTTGGAAGGGACCTTTTCGGTCATCTAGTCCAATCCCTCCA
Source organism: Laticauda colubrina (assembly GCA_015471245.1). Lineage (NCBI taxonomy): Eukaryota > Metazoa > Chordata > Lepidosauria > Squamata > Elapidae > Laticauda > Laticauda colubrina. Next base: position 9,805,211 of record BLBF01000055.1, on the reverse strand, counting down.
GCTAAGTAGACTCTACACCATTTCTGACAAATGGCAGTCCAGCTTCTTCTTGAAAGCCTCCAGTGATGAAGTTCCCACAACTTCCAAAGGCAACTTCTGTTCCATTGGTTGATTGTTCTCACTGTCAGAAAGTTTCTCCTTATTTCCAGGTTGAATCTCTCCTTGTTCAGTTTCCATCCATTATTCCTTGTCTGGCCTTCAGGTACCTTGGAAAATAGCTTGACCCCCTTCCTCCTCTCTGTGGCAGCCCCTCAGATATTAGAAGACTGTTCTCCTGTCTCCCCTGGTCCTTCTCTTCACTAGACTAGCCTTCTTACGTCCAACTCAGCTAAAGGACAAGATTTTCTATCTTTGATCTCCTCCACTTTCCTTTTTACTGGATGATTTTTAGCCAAGGCAGGGATCTGTTTCCTCCAAACATCACAGCCAGCTATGCTGGAATGCTAATTGCTCCACATGATTGTCCAGCCCTCACAAAAGCATCTGCGTATTGGAGCGTGTTGCCTGGCATTCAGCTCCTTTTACTGGACTTTAATGCATCCTGGGACAGTTTGCTCTTTGGGCTTTAAGGCTATGAGGATGGAAAGAAGACTATTGTGCTGCCTTTTGTAATGGTTTACTCCTCTGATGTGAGGGGAATGGGGGCATGCAGAGGGAGAAAATGGGAGACCGTTTCACTGAGTCTTGTGGACTGAAGATGATGCAGATATAGTCATTAATAATATTTGCAGAATATATTAAATAAAACAAGGACAGGATGAATTTAGAAAATTAATCCTCCTCTTCTTTTTCCTTCTCCCTTTCCCTCCTCCTTCTGCTTCTCCTCCTTGTCCTTCTGCTCCTTCTCTACAAAATAAAATAAGGTGAGGGTAAATGAAAAAAGTTAATAATCTTCCTCCTCCTCTATATAATATAAAGAGAAGACAAGTTAAGCAAGTTAATATTCTTCCTTCCCCTCCTCCTTCTCCTCAGAACAATAGAGTTGGAAGGCACTCTAAAGGTCTTCTAGTCCAAACCCCTATTCAAATGGCTGCCCAAGCTTAAAAACCTCCATTGATGGAGCACTCACAGCTTTTTTTTAATTAAAGGTTTTTTTTATATATATACAGCAAATCCATTCCATTTCAATCGTGTGTCGACTAAATACATATTTCAATTATTTGACCAATATAAATGTTATTCTTCTTATCAAATCAAACAATACAACAGTAATCACATTCCCGCATGCAGAATTATATCACATATATCTATTGCTTTAGTTTCTCGAATTACTCTGTAAATATATCAATTCTCTTTCAATTTGTTTTATTCTGTATCCATTGATAGAATAGATTTCATACCATGTAAAATTCAGTGTCTTCTTTTTCTTTAATTTCTAGTGTCAATGTATTCATTTCTGCACATTCAAATATTTTTTCAATTATTTTTCCCTCTATCAGTATTTTGTCACTCTTCCAATTTTGGGCAAATACAATACTAGCCAGAGTATCCACAACTTCTTAAGGCAAGCCATTCCACTGATTATTCCTCCTCCTCCCCCTCCCATTCCTCCTCTATATAATATAAAGAGGGGTTGGACTAGAAGACCTTTAAGGTCCCTTCCAACTGTTGTTCTGAGGAGAAGGAGGGGGGGGAAAGGAATATTAACTTGCTTAACTTGTCTTCTCTTTATATTATGGCTGTCCAATCTTAAAATCCTCCAGTAATGGAGCACCCACAGCTTCTGAAGGCAAGCCATTCCACTGCTTCCTTCTCCTCCTCCTCCTCCTCCTCCTCCTCCTCCCCCCCCCCCCCCCCCCCCCCCCCCCTCCTCCTCCTCCTCCTCCTCCTCCTCCTCCTCCTCCTCCTCCTCCTCCTCCTCCTCCTCCTTTCAGCAAAAGCAATGCAGATACAATTGGGCACTGTAGGTCTTTTTCCCAAGGATGAGGTTTCAACCTAGGCTATGTTGAGCACTCTTCTGGGCGGAATGGGAAAGGTCAGCTTGAGAATGACCTTATTGAATATTGAATTTAAGCCAGAAAAGTTCTTATTGGGGATGATTAAAGAAAATCTGGAGAAACCTACCCAATACGTCGTTCAACATGTAAAAACAGTGTTGAGAATCGCCTATGCCCAATGCTGGAAAGTAGATGATACACCTTCTGAAACCATGGTAATTCATAAAATGATTGATTGTGCCAAGATGGACAGGCTTACAAGAAAATTAAAAGGTAAAGAGAAGTCGGAGTTTTATGAAGCTTGGGAAATGTTATATTGTGTGTGTGTGTATGTGTGTGTGTGTGTATATATATATATATATAT
>BLBF01000055.1:9781818-9793430 GCA_015471245.1 Laticauda colubrina | reverse complement strand
CTATCTATCTATCTATCTATCTATCTATCTATCTATCTATCTATCTAATCTCTCATTCTCTGGCTATCTGTTTAAAAATGTACACCTATGCACCGAATCCATGTTTTGAGAAATAACATGCTAAAAAGGATGACCTGAAACGTACAATTTGATGCTTTTTTACAAAAAAGGTTTGCAAATTTTTACTAAAATTCTGCAGGTGATACCGAATATACTGTATGTGCTGTATACCATCCCCTCTTTCATATATTCTCAATATTCTGTAGCATTCCTGCCCGGCTGCATTTCATAATGAGAAAAAGCCTGAAGGGGGAGAGTTCTCATGAGATTTTATTTAAAATCTAGGAAGCCAAGGAGGCTGCAGTTTACAGAGACAATTGCACATACATTCCTTGGTCACTTTCTCATTCAATAAATGTAAGAGAGAACTCTTTTGAAACCCTCTTCTGCCTTGGAATAAAGTTGGAAAACTAATTCTCTTTCATTGGATTGAATGAGAGATGTTCATCACAACTGCAAGCAATTTTTGTTTTTCTTACATGATAAATTAGGGTGCCCCTTAGAGAATTAAAGAAGTAGCATTCATGTATCAGAGGAAAGAGATTCAGAAATTCTTGGATTTGCAGGACTGGTGTCCCAAAAGTTGCTTTTTCAAGAAGCAGCTGGACTTCATGGGTTTTCCTTGAAGATGTTTCACTTCAGATCAAAGAAGCTTCAAAGAAAAACTAGAAAGTCCGGTTGCTTTTTGAAAGAGCAGCTTTGGGACAACCAAGATCTGAATGAAAGAAAATTAATCAATTTCTTCCCCAAACCCCAAAAACTTTAACCTTAGACTGTCTACTGTTGACCTCACCCCTAAGAGGTCTCCCCCATTCCTAAGAGGTAAGGGGACATGCATAAACGCACCACCGTGCCTACCGTCCCTGTTTTAATTTTCCTTTTTATTTGTACCCATTTCATGTACTCATAATCATGTTTATACTTATACATGTTATCTAATACATACTTGACAATAAATAAATAAATAAAATAAAAATAAAATAAGAATTTCCATAGACATCTACAGAAGTAGTAGAGAACAGATGTAATAATTTAAACAGACATGGTAGTAGTGCTAATGATGGGAATGGGAAAAAAGTGTAACTGAAAGAATAAAATCACATGTTCTGGGGGGGGAAAAAAGCAGGACTATTGTACATTGCAACATTTTGTGGCACGTCCTGTTTATCCTCTTGAAAACTGAGCAATAAAAGTTCTTTTTGCCTTCGAAAATCTCTTTTTGTACAATCGCCAGCCGAGCTCCTAAAATTCCCTTGCAATTGCTTTGAGATGTAAAAACCCTAACGGATGATTGAATGGATCTTTAAAAGGAAAGCTAAATTAAATATTATCTTAATCCACAATAAAGCATACTCTCTTGATTACCTTCTCCCTTCTCTCCAAGGCTTATTAAATAAGTAAATAGTTGTAGTGAATATTGTCATAATTGTTTCCTCCTTTGATTTTTCATTTCCTTTCTTGTCATCATTTTTCAGCAGCCGCCACAAGCAGCTGTAAAACAGACCTTTCAACAAGCTCATTAATTGCATGGAAATTAATCTGTTTCTTAAAAAAAAAAAAAAAAGAGGCAAATAGAGAACCTCAGAGACCTGTATATGCAGAGATCCATGCTAGTTTTCTGCCTGTGGATGGTCCCTTTGCCTAACATCCCATCCGTGAAATTTACAGAGACAGGTCGAGCCCACTTCAGAAGTTTTAGAAAATCAGAACTTGCAGCTGACTTCCCACTGAGCATGTTTTTCTAGAACCACACATGCAAATGTGAGGGAATTTTCACACAAAGTGTTTACAACTGAGAAATGGGCTTTCCTAGCTGCAGTGTTGGTAGGGAGGCTAAGACTGAGCCAAAAAGCACCATAGTTGCTGGATTCCTGCTGCTTCTATCTGTACATCTATTTTGAAGTTTCTGGTTAATTTCAAAATATATCCTTCCCAACTGGTAGGTGCATATCTTTCCCCTTACTATATAAGGTGAATACCCCAAAACAGGGGGCTCAGATTTGTTCACTGCTGCTACATATTTGTATTTGCAGCTATTATGTTCTTAAAAACCAACTCCTAGTTTTAGAAATAGAGCAGGGAGGGGGAAGAGAGAATATATTAATACCTAATCTTTGATCTTGCCTTGCAGGTTACCCCTGCAGGTGGCCAGGAGGAGTTAGTCATATTTGGCTCATTCATATTCCTTCTGGAGCGTTCACTTTAAATTGTCTCCATCTAGTGGTCCAACGTCTGTGAGAAAGGTGGCACAAGATTGATTTTTTTTCTCCCAGAATGATCAATTGCATAGCAAACAAATAATATCAAGAGCCCAACAGAGGAGCTGGTTTTTCTAGCATCTCAAAAGGTCTCACCCCCCCCCACCCCAAATGTTACCATTCCAGAAAACCTCCACTCCAACAAATAACTCCGAGACAGACATTTTCTCAAAAGTTCTGTTTTATTTGGATAGTAAACTTGCACATCTGACAAATCCCGAATCTGAACGTCCCAGCCTTCCTTGCAATAAGTAAAAACTACAAATCCAACCCCCTGCATCCATCATTGCATCACATACCCCAATCATCATTTGTCCCAACTTGAGACTTCCTGTGATGACCCAGAGTATATCAGAAATATAACAAAATCCAAAACATAACTAAAAGTCTTTCAATGCCTTCAGCTTGGCTTCATTGTTTAATTGTTCACAGTGGAGGATTAAACTATTTTCAAAATACCATTTCAAAGGAAAGAAACACAGTTCAAATTTGTCAGGTGGAAGCAGATAAAAAAACCACCAAAAGATTTGTTGATCCAAGGAAAACAAGGTTTTATTCACGTGTCTGCAGAGACGGGTTCCCTCAGGCACTGAAGGAACCCAGAGCAAAATTCAGGCAGCATTTTTATACCCTAACTGTCCGCCCCCTCGTACGAGGGCTTGGCTCACATTCTTTCTGTTTTCAAATTGACACATATATTTCGAAGGTTTATGCTGGCTCCCTATCTAGCAAAAGCAGTTACACGGTTTCTGTAGCAGTTTCTACACGGCCATCCATGTGGAATGTGGCCATCCATCCATGACTTTGGTTCTGCTCACAATCCCCCCTTTTTCTTTTTCCACTCTTGTCTCAAACTCAAGTAGCAGATCCTCTGCTTCTTTCAGAGTGATTTCTCTCTGATACATCATTAGAAGTTCTGCTTCCTGCTTCTTCTCAAATCTTCAACCCAAGGATTTCCCTATCTTTCCACATGTTGTTATTGCACCAGGGAGACACTGAACACAACAACACAACAATACACAGCATATAATAATCAATATAATTCCCATTATGGTAGATCTAAACCAAGTGGAACTGGGAAGCCAAGACCATATTGCTCCCCACAGGTCTGGCAATGAGGAGTCACCTCTTTGTGATAATGGATTAGAACGAATATGTTCTTCCATTACTTTTACTGTCTTTGTAATATTGGGTTGGAAATCATAGATGTATACACAGCAATGTGAATGAATCAGAGCACACACACACCCTTTTGTAGCTAATACAATGTCTAAAGCATACCTATTTTGTAGAGCAACCTGTCTTACTTCAGAAAGCTCAGTGTTGATCATTTTAATATTCTTTATTGTATCATTGAACATTGTTACCGTAAAGTTATTTAGAATATGTATATCTCGGTAGTTCATGGCTACTCCCAATGGTGTTATTATACCACGGGAGATTTGGGTCCAGAGTCTCTGGGTAAGGCCAGATTCTGAGTCTCTTTTATTACGTATCCAGCCTTGGGGAAGGCCATCAAGTTTATATATCACCGGTATCACATACCTGATTGTACATGTGCCACTCCAGTAAGGTGGCATCTCCCTGTATGCATATTTCCCACACAATACCAACATAAAGTTTTCCATAGCATAGGTCTGTTGTGATGTTCAGGTCCAATTGATCATTTCCTCAAAATGCATACACATCTGATACTGATCTTGATTAAAATAATCTAATTTATAATAACTCTTGGTATAGCTATGGTTACTACAGGATGATGGCATATCAAAAGTCTTATTACATTTTTCCCAATCTCCTAAATGGAGCCCTCTAGTTTCATTTCTCCTAAAACACACATACGCCGTTTCCCTTAAATGAACAAAAATCCTTCCTGTTATATTTCGTTCTACACCATATTTTTCTGTCCCGTGCCCCTTAGTCTGTTCTGATCAAGTGGAATTGCATGTAGGATTAATCCTTCACCTCTTCTTCCTGGCATGTGCATGCATAACCAGCAATTGGTGATGTTCAAGGAATGTGAGACCTTCTTGAGATCCTTTATGAACACATTGTCATCCCACAAGTCTGTTCCCAAGTCACCCGCAGGTCCAACATATTGTGAACTTCTTTGATGTATTAATGTAAATATAGTTGCAACAAATAGTCCTCTCCAGAGTTCAGCCGACATCTCCATGGTGGTTTCTGCTGGCTATTTCTTCAAAGTTACCTTTAGCAGCTGACCATCCAGTGGGATTGCCTTCCAAGGTTTCTCAGGTTCCAGTGCTTTCTTGACTCTGCTGTAATGTGTCCAGCCTCCTTCCCGAGTACGGACTGCAGATTCAGTCGTCAATAGCACCTGGTACGGACCTTCCCAGCTAGGTTGCAGTTTTTCACTTCTCCAAGTCTTTATCAGGACCCAGTCTCCAGACTCGTGTGGGTGTTGGCTACCAGCCAAAGGAGACTGTTGCACCAACAGTCCCTGTTTGTGAAGAGAAAGCAAAGACCGAGACAGTGCCAGCAAATATTTCTGAAAGAACAAGTCCCTGAACTCTGGTATGGGATTGCCTAGTTTGGCCAAATAGGGTCTCCCCATCAGCATTTCAAAGGGAGAAACCCCTGTGTCTTTCCTTGGACAAGTTCTGATCCTTAGCAGAGCTAAGGGAACATTCTTTGTCCATGGCAAGCCATTTTCAAGTTGTAGTTTGGTCAAGTGTTTCTTCAATTCCCCATTCGCTTTTTCAATTTTTCCACTGGATTCAGGATGCAATGGGATGTGTAATTCCCATTTCACCTCCACAACCTCCATTACCCTTTGCAGAACCTTTTGGGTGAAATGAGTTCCTCTGTCTGAATTTATTGCTTCCATAATTCCATATCGTGGGGTAATCTGTTCTAGTAAGATCTTGGTTACTGTGGGAGCTGTGGCTCTTCTAGTGGGATAAGCCTCTACCCACCCCGTTAGTTGATCTTTGATCACAAGCAGGTATTTCCAACCCCCCTTTTCAGGCAACTCAGTGAAATCAATTTGTGCTCTCTGAAAAGGCCAACCCACTAGGGGTCGCCCTCCCATCTCTTTCTTGTGTGCCGCTTTCTTATTTATTTTCAAACAAATCAAACATTTCCAGCAGATGCTCTGAGCTACTGTCCACATCCTCAGACTCCAATAGTGAGGTTTAATGGACATGACCAAGGCCTCTGTTCCCCAATGTCCTCCTTCATGAACTTTCTCCAATATTCCCCTTATGACAATGGGTGACACCACCTTGACTCCTTCCAATGTTTTCCATCCCTCTGGGGTTTTGACACATCCCTCTTTCTCCAACTCCAACTTTTCCTTTTCCTCTGGCTCCCATTCCTCCCTCTCGTCCTCCTTTTCCAGTACTGGTATAGATATCATTACCAACTCTGTCTCCCCTATGGCTTCCTTCACCCATTTGTCCGCCCATCGGTTTCCCACAACCTCTGGTGTGTTACCCTTCTGATGTGCATTCACATGGACAATTGATACTTGGCTGGGAAGTTGCAATGCCTCTAAGGCTTGCTCTACTAACTGCACTTGCTCTATTTGTTTCCCATCCGCCTTGATATAACTTCTTTCTTTCCAGATTTTCCCAAACGTGTGCACCACCCCCCATGCATACTTGGAATCAGTCCAAATCATTACTTCCATCCCCTCAGCCAATTCCAAGGTTCTGATCAAGGCAAGCAATTCACATTTCTGGGCTGACCAAGCAGCTGGGAGTGACCCTTTCTCTATTACCTCACCTTCCCCGGTTACTATTGTAAACCCTGATTTTCGCTTTCCATTTTCCACCCTGCTAGATCCATCTATAAACCACCTCTCTCCCTTCTCCAATGGAGTCTCTTCCAAGTCCTCTCTAACCTTCATCATGAGATCCACTTGCAATGGACAATCATGGTCTTCCGGTTCCCACACCTGCCTTCTCCCCTCCAAGAATTCTGCTGGATTCAGATTCTTGTCTGTCCCTATTACCACATCAGGACTGGTTCTCAAAATGGTTTCATACTTCAGTATCCTCCCTTCGGTCATCCAAGTGGTAGCCAGCTGGCTCAACACTGAGTTGGCCCTGATGAGGTGAATGCACCACCAAAGCTCCCCCAAAGGTTAACTTTTTGCTCTCCACCACCAAGATTGCTGTTGCTGCCACCGCCTAAACACAAACTGGCCATCCTTTCACAACCGGCTCCAAACCCTTGCTTAGGAAGGCTACCGGCTGGTACTGCCCCCCACCTTTGGGCAAGGACTCCAACTGCTGTTCCCTGAGCCATCGCCATATACAAATGAAACAGTAATTTCAGGTTTCGCAAGGCTAAAACCAGAGCGGTTGACAAAGCCTTCTTCAGGTCTTCCCACCTTTCACTATCTCCCTCCTCCTATTCTATGTGCTCTCCCTTTCCAGGCAACTTTCTATGCAAAAACTGTGCCAACACTGTGAATTAGTCTACCCAGATTCTGCAATAACCCAATTATCCCAATGCTTTCCGCACCTCTGTCTTGTTCCTGGGAGGAGCCAAGCTCATGATCCCCTTCACCCTTTCAGGGTCCAAGGACCTAACCCCCTGCTGAATGTAATGTCCCAAATATTTCACCTTTTTTTCAACAAACTGAAGCTTCTCTTTTGAGACTTTCAGCCCCTGCCCCTTCAGCCAATTCAACAGACTCACAGAAGCTGCTCTCACTTCCTTCTCTTTCTCCCCAGTTAACAACAAGTCATCCACGTACTGAATTAGGTTGATTCCTTTCTCTCTCTCAAACGACACCAACTTTTCTTCCAACGCCTGTCCAAACAACAAAGGGCTCTCGGTATATCCCTGAGGAAGTACCGTCCACCTCAACTGCTGTTTCTTTCCACATCTCAGGATCATTCCATTCAAAAGGAAACAGGTCTCTACTCCCCTCCTCCAAGGGGCACGCCCAAAAGGCATCCTTCTGGTCTATCACAGTAAACCATTTGTCTTTGGGAGGGATCCACCCCAAGATGGTATAGGGATCAGGAACCACTGGGAAAATAGGAACCACTATCTCATTGATTTTCCTCAAATCATTAACCAATCTATACTTCCCATCCTTTTTTATTACTGCTAAAACCGGTGAATTGAACGGTGACATAGTAGGTTCCAACAGTCCCTGTTTCAATAATCTGTCAATCACTGGTTTCAACCCTTCCCTACCTCAGAAAATATTGTGTTATTATTGCTTGTATCTTGATCTGAATGGGCTGTATTGCCATCCTACTAACCCCTTCACCTCTTGCCCACACATCTGATGATATCTTCTCCTCATCTTCCATTGTTAACATACACATGCGAACTTCCTTCCTTCTATCCCACAATTCTATTCCAAAAACATCCAACAAGTCTCTTCCTAGCAAGTTCACCCCTGAATCCGGAATATACAATATTTCGGTTTCAGTAACCACATCATTCAATTCCAATCTCACCTCTTCCAAAATCTAGACCTTTTGGGAGTTCCCACTCACCCCAACCACCTTTCAAGTCTGCTTTGACCTGCATGCTCCCTCTACTGGATCGCATACAGATGTCCGGCTTGCGCCGGTGTCAATCAGGGACAGCTGTTCCTGATGGTCAGGACCCACAAACACATTTACCAATGGCTCCCTGTGGGTCCCTCTTGGGTAGCCAGAACCTCCCTAATCGTATAGGGCATAGCTTCGTTCCTCTGGGGTTTTGGGACATTCGTGCGCAAAATGTCCCTCTTTCCCGCATCTGAAGCAAGTTCTACTCTGGGACGGCCATTAGAATCGACTGCCTCGATTGCCCCCTGGACCTCCTCGCCTAACCGGGGGTCTCCTCTCCCTGCTGGGAGATCTTTTATCTCTCCACCTTGGCCTCAGATCTGACATCTGGGTCTCCCTGTTTTTCCTAACTTCATTCTTGGCTACCGTTTGCACAGCAGCTACCATCATCTGAGACTTCTGTTTGGTTTTAACTAAGTCTCGGTTCACAAAAACTTGTTGGGCTGCTCTCATCAAATCTGTCATACCCAAATCAGTCCATCCCTCTGTCTTCTGGATCTTTTTCTGGATATCTGGCCATGCTTTGGTGACGAATTGCATTTTCAGGAGAGTCTCAAAGGCAGGGGTTTCTGGCTCCACTCCGGAGTACTTGGTTAACCCTTCCCGGAGCCAAGCACAGAAATCCCCCGGGGACTCATCCTTTCCTTGTGTTATTTCAAATGCTTTGGTCAAGTTTTTCCCTTGAGGGATGGCCAATTTAATTCCTTCAGTGATCATGTGTTTCATATCTCTCATGTGCTCCATATGAGCGTTATTATTGATGTTCCAATTTGGATTGGCTATGGGGAACTTCGTGTCTGCAGCTACTGCTCCCAGTTCCCCTGCATGTCTCCTATCCCAGGCAGCCATTGCTGCCCTCCTAATGAGGTTCCTCTCTTCAGGGGTGAAAAGGTGTCCAAGAATGTATATCAGTTCTTGGTATGTGTATTCATAGGGCCCCAGAAACAATTCCAACTGTTCCACCACTTCATGAGCATTCTCATGGAGTTTCGGAAGGGTCTTTTTCAGATCCCGTAACTCGGCAGATTTTTATGGGGACAGCCACGAAAACGGTGAGTGGATTCCCCTGCGCATTCATGCCATTTGGGACTTCTCTGACTGGGAAGGCCAACTCGGGATTGGCCGACCTTCCTCCTAGAGGCAAATTCTCTAGGTCCTTGTTTAATTGAGCCAGTTCCCTTCCGAGTTCTGGATATGCAGGTGGAGGTGGAGCCTGGGCAACGGGAGCCGGCAGGGGCGGTGGTGCCGGGACTGCCGGAGCCAATGCCGGTGGACTCCCTATCCAGTCCTCAGTTTCGCTTTCCTCCACCTTGCTGACAAACTGTCCTACTTCTGTTTCTGGTGGAACTGGACCTTCAAAGTGAACATGATACCATACCTGCACATAGGGTATTTGCACCTTCATCCGGTGTTTCACTATATACTCTTTCAACTGCGTTATCCAGTACGTGCTGGCATTCCCTTTGGGATCCCAGTGGTAAGGAAACTCAGGGTCTACTAGGGGATACTTTGGCCACCTATATTGGCATAGGTAGATCATTTTCTTTTTCTCTAGACTCTGAGTGTAAGTCCTCAGATGGGGCAACAACCATTGTTGTAGTAGTTGACCCAATGGGGAGTCAGTCAGAATCAGCCTTCTTGGGGTCTTTTCTATCTCAATACCCATTCCCTCTTGGAACGTCTCACACTTGCTTTGTCCCTTTCCCATTCTCCACGCTACCCGCCAACAATCTCCCAGAGATTCCCAACTCAGGGATTTACACTGTCCTCCAGCAGTCGCTGGATTCCCAGAGTTTAAGGACAGTATATCCCTTCTTCTATCCTGAAAGGCAACAAACTCACCTGATACACCCCTGGTCTCCCGGAGATGAAAGGAGTGTGGGCATCCCCACTTCAGGTGATCAACGACACTCCCAGAGCATCAGGCCGGCTTCTCTCTCTCTTGTTTCCAAGGATCGTCTGCTGAGTGCAGTTACCCCGGGATCCAACAGAGACAAGGGAGGGGCCCTCCTACAATGGGAGGCGGTGGCGCCACACTTACCCAGTCCCTTTTCTCCAGTCGAAATTCTGTTGGGCCCCACGTTGGGCGCCAAATTGTGAGGTGGAAGCAGATAAAAAAACCACCAAAAGATTCGCTGATCCAAGGAAAACAATGTTTTATTCACATGTCTGCAGAGACGGGTTCCCTCAGGCATTGAAGGAACCCAGAGCAAAATTCAGGCAGCATTTTTATACCCTAACTGTCCGCCCCCTCATACGAGGGCTTGCCTCACATTCTTTCTGTTTTCAAATTGACACATATATTTCGAAGGTTTATGCTGGCTCCCTATCTAGCAAAAGCAGTTACATGGTTTCTGACACCTCAGCACTTTATTACAATTCCTCATTGTTCTAGCCTCATCTTGTTTTTTTTCTCTTGTGCATAAACTGGAACACTTTCTTATTTAGCAGAGCTACTGAGTTTGAGACACACTTCCTTATTTAATTCAATGGGCCATCCAACATGACTTCTGTTCTGCTCACAAATTCAAAGAGCCGATAATGAAGCAAAAACCCAAAACAAACCGCATTGAATAATATTTCATGACAGACCAGGATAGATAATTGCCAACTTCAGAAAGATAACCAGGGACAGTCCTTTGGAAGAACACCATCCAAGATAAACCTTCTTTAGGAATAAAACACTAATTTGTCACCAGCATCTGTTAGCACACAGGTCCAACCTTTTATGCAGATCTCATGCCTACAACCTATGAAGAGGATCATGGCCTCTCCTCCTGAGTAGATCATATTTTACCTTGATCCTCTCCTCCCTACGTGCCCTAGGATGGATAGGGGATGGGCCTGGGTCCTCCTCTGACTGCTCATCTGGCCTCTGCCCTTCCCAGCCTCCTCTACCACCTCTGGAGCCACACTTCCACTCCCTGTTGGCTGTTCCTCCTCTTCCTCAGAGTCAGTCTCCACCAGGGGCATGACACTTCCCCTCACTTATGTGCAGAATAACATGACCTTGACTTAGAAAAAGAATGTTATTATGTCTAAACACATACACTCCAATAAATTCCCCCCTCCCATTTTCCCAGGCTCACGAATGTAGCAGTATGGAAGCATCTGGTTTCAGTATGGTTTCCAAAGCTGATACCAAATAGTCTGAGAGTGTTCTAAGGTGATGGAGCACTAGCCTGCCATCTCTCCAGGTAGAGAGCTAGACTGCAAGATGCTTTTGCTGTAAACATGCCAGTCTCTAGTTGAAGAAGGTTGCTAAACCTGGGCTGAAAAAATCTGGGCCACCATTAGAATTTATTAAGCATCTTTCAGGCAAGATATTTTGGCCCTATTTTGAAGAGACATTTGTGCTGTTTCTGGGATTCTATCTTGAGGAGCTTCTTCGCTAAGGAACTTCAGTTTCATGTCACAGCTCACATCTTTTAATTTTCCACCTGAAACAAAACAATAGTTGTGGTGGATCAGGGCAAATTCTAAGTCCAACATTTTGTTCCTCACTACTCCAACCCGATGCTTCTGGAATGAATATTCTCAAATAGGAGATGGAGATACTCCTCTCTCCTATTTCTTCATCTAGAATTTGGAATCTAGGAGGTAATACGAAAACTTCCAGACCAATAGTGCTTGATCATTTTGTGTGAATTTTTCTAGTCTCTTTTTAAAGGTATTGTCAGGATTCCAAGTAACAAGCTCAATGCAATCAAAACTCTGATGCCTGGAGTTTCCTCAAAGTATGGATTTATTATGA
>BLBF01000055.1:9768178-9781808 GCA_015471245.1 Laticauda colubrina | reverse complement strand
ACCGGTTGTTATGATTCTGCGCATCTTGCCCCTGGCTGGCCCCTCCCCTCCCCACCCACTCATTCCTTACCTGACATGTGCGCCATCAAACTTGCCTGCGTTTGGTAAGTTGCTATTTTTCCTTCTTTTTTCCCTGACCATTAGTTGTTCTGCTGTGCCAGAGATTTAGATTAGTTAGAAAGCAGGAAATTGATGGATTTCTTGCTGTCTAGCTAATCTAAAAGCAGAGTTGAACCTTCCTTAGGACTGAAGCTTCTATTTTTCAGGACAGACTCAAGTAGCAGATTGCAGAAAAATAGATTTCTGAGTGAATCTGTGATTCTGTGAGCAACTCAATCTGCTTGCCTGCTTTGCCTGATTTTGGGTAAAAGTTGCTCTTTTTTAAATAAAAAAATTCAATATTCACATAAATATTTATTTACTTACAAGCCATGCCCAGCCAGTCACATGACCACCCAGCCACACCCACAAATTAGGCCATGCCCACAGAACCGGTTGTTAAGAATTTTGAATCCCACCCCTGGGCACAGCTGGTGAAAACCCGACACTGAAGGATTCAAGGTTTTCCCCACCCAAACTAAACCCCAAAGTCCATGTCCCCAGGTCACATGTCCATCATAGGGTCCAACCAGGTCATAGTCCCAACTGCAGCTGGATTCCCTGCACCTGGTAAGAATGTCCTTGGTTCCCAAGACAAAGAATTTTATTTTTGCTGCACATCCCCAGCTATCTTTATCTCCCTCCTCCCATTCGCACAGCTTCAACCAGCCTCGCTGTGGCATCCCTGAAGATGCTCCAATATGGCTTCAGGGCTAACAGGTACTTAATGCTCAGCACCCCATGTCTTAGGATAGATATGTGCTGTGGGAAACAGGATCCTTTTTGTTTGTTTACAGTTTCATGGGATGAATTCTGGTTAAGGGCATTATCTAAATTTGGCAATCGTCTGTCCCAACTTCTGATTCTTCTTCAACTTAGCCATTGGTCTGGAATACCATCTTGGAACTTGCCTACCAGGGACCCAGTCCACTCTAGTTCTTGAGATGCTGATGTTGCACCATTAGAAGTCATGGCTACCCATTAAGTAGCTGCTGGGACTTTAGGCACTGAGAGGGTGGAAGTAAACATCTTCTCCAGCTCTTGAAAATTATCAATTCTCTGATCAGCCTTGACACTCCTGAACTCTTGCTCTTCCTCAGAGGAGAAAAGGAAAAAAATAACAACTGGTTGGCAAAACTTGAACCAAATTTGCTGATGCTGATCTTAGTCCTAGTATTATAGCACTTAGTCCTAGTGCTTTCCCCTGTCCATGTATAATTTTATACCCATTAGTCATGTCCTCCTACAATCATTCATTTTTAATTTTCCAGAGCTGAAGAATCCTTATATATCTAGCTTTTCCCCATTTGATTTGATTGATTTGATTTGATTTCTAGAGCCATCCATCTTAACACATTACTCTGGGTGATATACATCATAAAAAATACTTAGGTTTTACTCACGGTTTAGTCATTTTGATTGCTCACTCCTAAATACGCTCCAGTATTTTGACCTAGGCTTCCTCAAAAAGCATTAAGCAGACTCTGTCCCGGCAAAACTTCTTTTATTAAACGAAGGTGAATTTCTTGCATTCACATTCAGCCAAAGGCCTGGCAAACAGTCTTTCAAGGATGTAATTAGGAGCACGGACCTTATCTAGCTTGGTGAGCTGCCAAGTAAATATTTTCAAATGCAGTACTGACAAGGAAGGACTTGGCATAGACTTTCTGAGATGCACAGATAGATCTTCACACTGCTGCAACAAATGGATTGTTTCCTGCAAAAGCCCCTTCCCCTTTTGCTCCTTTTAATCCCTATAGGAGAGGCCATTCACCATCCACTTGTGGCCTTACTCCCACATTGACCCTTAGTTCGTAATTGTTCTTTCTTTTGGCAGCTCTGTGCATGCACAGGCTGGGAACCAGCTTCAGCTGCTCCTCTTCCTCAATGTTGTCCGATGCTGAAGGCAGCTGATAACTGCCAGCCTGCCCTGGCCCCATCTCTGCCTCTGACGCAGAGCCCTCATCTGAGCCTTCCTCAGCCTCCAGGACTGGCTCATATTCCTCCCCAACTTCCTCACTGTCTGACTTTGCTGCCAGCTCTGCTGGCCGTCACTGGGCCACAACATCCGGTTCTTTTTATATCTTTTTACAATGCAATCAAAGCTATGCATGGTTCTCCAAAGGTAAACCTCACTTCGAGGCAAAATCCCTATCTTCCAAACTATAGAAGCAAGAACAACCCAATTTTCAAAAAGAAACATTTAATGTTAACTACTAATAGGATGTGGGAATGAATTTGGAAGATGGTAGGAAAAGCCATAGACTGGACAACTATCATGCAAAATATATTTCAACCCATATCATAGCAATGGGGGTTTCTTGTGGTTTGGGATGACATTCTGTAACTGTGCATACTACTGTTCTGTAGCACTAAACCATGAGTGTTGTATGTTGTGTGATAGCAATCTGTTCTTTGGAAGATCAGCGTGGGGCTTGGGATAGGGTCTTTGTGTGTGTGGTTCTTCTTTCCTCTTGCCCCCCCCCCCATTGGAGATGGATTGATATGGCCCTTTTAAGCCTCTATTTGAAGACCAAAATGTACATGAACAGATTATGACAAATGGAGCAGATCTGTGTATCGGAATTTGAAAAGTTAGATGTTTGCAGTTCTTTAAACCATAAACCATCATCTGGAAAACAGAACGTTCAGGTTACCTGTCAGAAAAGCAAGCTGACCAGAAAGCAGACATAAATTGTTTGCCATCCTCCAGTGTTCTCCCCAAATTACAATTGCAAATTCTTTATACAGAACTGCACATCTGAAAAACTAGCAAAGTTGGACACAATCTTTACTGTTGCTAGCAGCACCTTCATGGTCAAGCAATATGCAACAGTCTTTGTAGGACAAATCAGACTATGTTAATTTGCTCAGGACAAATTAAGATTCAGCAGTCACCCAAACTGTCTGTCTTCGCTGAAATTAATGGAGTAGAATACAGCAGGTCTCCAACTTACAGCAGTTCATTTAGTGACTGTTCAAAGTTACAACAGACTGAAAAAAGTGACCTATGACCATTTTTCACACTTATGACCATTGCCGCATCTCCATGGTCACACAATCACACTTCAGACGCTTGTCAACTGACTCATATTTATGACGATTGTGCTGTCCTGGCGTCATATGATCCCCTTTTGAGAATTTCTGACAAAGTCAATGGGGAAGCCAGATTTATTTAACAACTGTGTTACTAACTTAAAAACAAGTGATTAATTTAATAATTGTGTCAAGCAAGGTGTCGTGCCCCTGTTGGAATCTGATTCCAAGGGAGAGGTGGAACAGCTGACAGCGAGTGAGAGTGTGGCTCCAGTGGCTGTGGAGGAAACTAGGGAAGAACACATTCAGAGGAAGACCCAGGGCCACCCCCTCTTCATCCTAGGGCACACAGAGAGGAATGGATAAGGGACCAACATGGGTTACGGGGGAGAAAAAGGCCCTGATTCCCTTCATTAGCTACAGCTGGGAAAACAGGATAAAGAGGATGTTTGCGCACAGCACCTTGCTGGAAGCAAAGCATGAATTATTTTGGTTTGTCAAGTCTTATCTGGGCTCTGGCATCCTCCCAACTATGTGTGTTTTGTTATCTTCTGAAGTCTTTCATTCCTCATCCTGCCCTGTCTTGTTAATTGCTGCAGTGTGATTTATGTTGGTTTTTATTTATAATTTATATGTACTTTGGTTCAGACTGAATTTCTTCCCTTTAAAAATTGTTCCTGGGAGAGTTTTTTTCTCCAGCCGATGATAACTGGACATTGAAGTTGGAGGAATTAAAAGGACTTTACCTACTTTTGTGACTTTGTTACTTTTGTGCCATGCCCTGGGTGATCACACCTAATTACTACATATCACATATGCATATACATATATATAAGTCTGATTTTGCATAGTATTCTTTTTCTCAATAACATTCTAAGCAATCTATTATTTCAAAAATATTAATCTGTTTAATTAATTATAGAAACATATTAATCTTTCCATTGCAATTCTCATAATTTATTCTAACTTTATTCATTGCTTTATTAAATATCAATTAATATTCTTATAATAAATTCCCATTTCCACATCTATTCCAATTGTATCTATAAGTAATTTAACAGTAATCCTTAAAAAAGTAAATTTTTATAATGAATTAAAGGGGAATTAAAGGGATGTATAAAGCCCATGTCACACTGGCCAACGGATGCAAAAAGGACACAGCGGACGAGCAAAATGTTCCATCTGTTGTTATCCGCTCTTAAAAGGAGCAAAAATTTGCATAACCGGAGCGGATAACACGGACGCGGGGAGGACGCAGGACTGATGCAAAGAGGATGCGGAACAGAAGCCCAGCGGATGGAAGCGGATGAGAGCAGATGGCGCAACCGCAGGGCTTCCAGGGGGCCTCAGTGAAGCGGACGCAGAATGGATATAGCAGATGCACAGCGGATGCACAGCGGATAAAGCGGATGCACAGCGGAAGCCTAACGGATGCACAGTGGAATGGATGCCGAGCATTAATTGCGCATGCGGGGGGGAAGCATTACGTAAGCCCCCCGAATATAAAGGGAAGCAGCTCGCACGTGGCCAGCATTCCGAGGAAAGACCTGTTGCTGGACATTTCGAGTTCCTTGCCTGCCCTGCCTGCATGCCTGTCTGCCAGCCTTGCTGCCAGCCTGCCTTCCAGCCAGCCTTGGTGCCTTCCTGCCTACATGCCTTTCTGCCAGCCTTCCTGCCAGCCTTGGTGCCTACCTGCCAGCCTTTGTGCCTGGCTTCCTGCCAGTCTTCCTGCCAGCCTTGGTGCCTGCCAGCCTCCCTGCCAGCCAGCAACCCCACAACCATGGGGAGGAAGCGAAAGCCTCAGCAACCTGCCGCCATCCCTGGCAAGAGGGACAGAGCCAACCTCCCACCCCCTGCCCCTGACTTCTCTTCTGCTGGGGCTTCTGCTGAAGCTGCTCCTGGCGGTGGTGCTTCTGCTGGTGCTGGGGCTTCTGCTGGTGCTTACTCTGTTGAAGCTGCTCCTGGTCCTTCTGGTCCTGCTCGACCTGCTCGTGCTCCAGGACTTGCTCGTCCTGCTCGTGCTCCTGGTCTTGCTCGTCCTGCTCGTCCTGCTCGTGCTCTTGGTCTTGCTCGTCCTGCTCGTCCTGCTCGTGCTCCTGGTCTTGCTCGTGCTCCTGGACTTGCTGGCCCTGCTGGTGCTTACTCAACTGCTGCTGATCCTGGTCCTGCTGGTCCTGCTGCTGCTGATCCTGCTGCCGCTGCTGCTGCTGCTGCTGATGATGATCCTGCTTCTGCTGCTGCTGCTGCTGCTGATGATGATGGTGATGATGATGCTGATTATGATCCTGCTGGTGAGGATGATGATGATTCTGCTGGTGCTGCTGCTGCTGGTGGTGGTGTGGAGGAGCAGCCCCTACTACCTGGGAGCCCCTCTGATGAGGGCCCATCTGGTCCAGCCAAAGGGAGGAAGAGGCGTATGCGACAACGGGAGAGGAGGCAATACTATATTGAGGAGGCGCAGGAGGATGAGGTGCTGGAGTGGCTGAGAGAGAACGACTATCTGTGGCGGAAGGAACACTGACTGTACAGGGACACCAAGCAGAAGCAGGCTGCTTGGAGAGAGAGGGCAGAGAGTATGGGTTACACTTCGGAGGTGCTCCTCGGCTGGTGCAAACATATGCACACCTGGTACGGGAAGCTGCACCTCAAGAAATCTGGCCAGGCCACTGTGAAGCTGATAGACAGAGAGACCTATGTCATGGCCAGGTGCAGCTTCCTGGAGGGTGAGGTCCGCCACTGAGGAGCACCAGCAGCCCCTCTCACGACCCTCTCTCTCCAGCAGCCTGCTGCCACCCAGTCCTCTTCCGGCCGAGAGCCAGTCCCTTTCTCCAGGCAGGTTTCTGTGGAGCGTGCCACGGCGGAGAACCCACGGACAGGTGTGGTAAGCGTGGTGGAGTGTGTAGAGGACTCCCTGGTGCGGTGGGAGAAAGGAGACATCGAGTCCACCACAGTCCTAGCCGCATCCACCACCCCCAGCTCCGCCTCCGTAGAAAGGCAGAGAGCCGGACAGCAGGAGGGGCAGAGCCACACTGTCCTGCTGGAGATCAGGGACACCATCCGCACCAGCATAGATCTCCTCTCTCAGCTGGTCCACACCGACTCCTCCTCCTCCAACCGCAAGCCCTTCCTCACCTATGTCAACCAGACCCTCAAGGAAATGGCAGATCCACAGTACCAGCTGGTGAAGGACCAGATCACCGAGCTGCTTCACAACCCCCAGACCCAGAGGAACCTGCTCCCACCCAGTCCAGGTCTGCTCCTCCACCCCAGGTGATGTCCCTCCCAAGGCTTCCCACAGGCCCTCACCTACCAGGGCTACGGCTACCAGGAGGTTCAGCAGCACAGGCAGCAGCCCTTCCCAGTCCAGGCACAAAGTCATTGGGTGACACCGTTGCCACCTGTTCCACTGATGCCACCGATGCCACCCACACCAATGATGCCACCGACAACAGCGATGCCACCCATGCCAATGATGCCACCCACGCCAGTCCTCACCCAGCTGCAGAGTAGACAGCCCCACTACACTACTCCTTCCTCCACCCCACAGCCAAGCCCGGCCTCAGTACATCTGTCATCAGTACTGGGGCTGACACCCCATGGCATGGAGGAAGGACCTCTCAGCATCACGGGGCTGAGCCAGCTGTCCAAGAGCTTTCTCAACACACCGTCACCTGTTGTCCTTTCGGGGCCAGGCACTCCAGCACCACCCACCACCACAGCACCTGGACCCTTCACTCCTGAGACTGGGCACACCTCCGAGTGACCAAGAAGAGTGCCAGAGACCGGGTTGCTGGCTACCTGTGGACTTTATTTGGACGCTTGACTTGGGTCATTTTTTTTTTTTACAGCTTCTTGTTCAATAAAGTTTATCTTTGATTCACACACTTGCTTCATTTGTTTTTTTAAAAAAAGTCTTGGTGGAAACTTTTAGAATTGGCTTAAGCCTTTGCATGTTTGTGGGATGGGTTAAGATAGCAGTGGGGTGGGCAGGGATACCTGTGGAAGGGAGCAGGGATACCTTTGGGATGGCTAATAGCTGTGGGATAGATAAACCTCCAGTGCAAGCATAGTGGGACTGTATGGTCTACCCTCCCAGGTGCCACACCTATGGCCCTTTTTTATCAATAACAATGTAAGCATTGATCCACACATTTGAACACAAACACAACTCTTTATTAAACGCCCTGTTCATTGTAGGCCCACCCAACATACATGGCCCAATCTCATCCGTGTGATGAGACAGGCTGAAGGAAGCATCCATTAAGCATCTACCATCCTGTCTTGCCACTCCACTGCTCCAGCTGGGGAGTTGCACCAGCGTTTTAGGAGGTTGCACTGCTTCTTCCCTTCCCGTGAGGCTCTGTTGTGGCCTTGCACATCCTGACTGTCGATCAGGTTTCACCCTTGCCTCCATTCCCCAGGCTCCATATCCCCATTGCCTTGTTGACGGTCCACGATCATGTTCTGCAAGACTGGGTAGCAGGTGCACATGAGATTGTGCAGGATGCAGCAAGCTTCCATGATCCTCCTCACGGTCTCTGGGCGATGCTGCATGGTGGTGAGAAGTACCTGGAACCTGTTGGCCAGGATGCCAAAGGCGTTCTCCACCACCCGCCTTGCCCTGGACAGTCTGTAGTTGAAGATCCTCTCTTCACGGGTCAGGAGTCTGGAAGTGTATGGCTTCATGAGGTAGGTTCTGAGGGAGAAGGCGTCATCCCCCACGATGAAGTAGGGCACATCTTGCGTGTCATTGGGCAGGGGGTCTGGATCTAGGAAGCCCACAATGAGGTTGCCTTCCAACCCCTCCTTGAGGAGACTGGCGTTGTATACCTGGGCATCTGAAGATGAGCCGTAGCCTGAAGCATCGATGTACATGAATTTGTAGTCAGCATCAACCATGGCGAAGAGGACGATGCTGAAGAAGCCCTTGTAGTTGAAATAAGTGGACCCCGACTTGGCTGGAGCTTTGCAGGCCACGTGCTTGCCATCGATGGCTCCAACGGTGTGTGGGAAGTTCCACCTCTGATACCACTGCTCTGCAACTTTCTTCCATCCTTCTTCAGTGAGGGGCACTGGAGGAGCTCCTCCTTGTATTCGTCGATGATGGCCTGTACCACTTCTCTGACCACAATGCTGATGGTGTTGTGTGGCACCCTCCAGCCGTACTGCATGCTTTTGTAGGTGGTCCCTGAGGCCAGGTGGCGCAGAGTGAGTGCCACCTTGAGCCCAGGTTCCAGGCTGGGCTGGAAGTTGATGTTTGCCTTGCTCAACCTGGGTGTCAGCCATTGCACAACTTTATCAAACATGGCTGGAGGCATCCTCATGAAGTTCTGGAACGCCCGAGTGTCTTCGTTCCTGAGCTCCACCATCAGCTTGTTGTACAGTCCGTACTCTGCTCTTCTCCCGATCCATTTTCGGACCCAGACGCTTCTTGGCCGCCTCCTTTTCTTCCCGTAGTAGAGTTCACAGAGCCTGTAGATGGCTTCGTAATGTTGCAGAAGGATGGTGGCTGCCAAAAGGACTGTGGTACGATCCACAGTGGATATGACTGGATGCTGTGGAAGAGGAAGAGTCAGATGAAGGCTGCAGAGGTCTGCACAGGTGGGCTGCTGGTCTGAAAGTGAGATGCAGATGAGTTGCTCCCCCTTTTTATAGGCAGTATAGGTGTCCCTTTGCATCCTCTGGGCATCCTCTAGGCATCCTCTAGACATCCTTAATATCCGAGATAGGTCCCCTCTGCTGACGTTTTTTCCGCTTTAAACGCTTTGTTTCCGTGCTGCATCCGTTCTGCATCTGTTCTGCATCCGTTCCGCTTCCTCCCTGCGTCCGAGCGGATGTGAGTTGCGTGGATGCGCAGCGGATGCCAAGCGGATATAGCGGATGCGTAACGGATGCAGAACGGATGCGTAGCGGATGCGTAGCAGATGCAGAACGGATGAACTGGATACATTTTGGATACATTTTGGGCAGCCCAGAACGGACGAACTGGATACATTTTGGGCAGCCCAAAACTTTCGGAGCGGATGAAACATCAATAAACGGATGCTAGCCGGATAGAGAGGAAGCAAAACAGAGGCAGTGAGTACATCGTGTTTTTGAATGGATGGCAAGGTTTTTTGTCCGTTTTACATCCTCTTTGCATCCGTTGGTTCAGTGTGACATGGGCTTAAGGTAGAGGGGTGGCAAACTTGAATTGAAAATTAAAGGGGATAACTTTTGAATTGTTAGAATTAGAATGAAATTTACTGAATAATGAATGGAATAACAGTATGTGATAAAATTACAAATGTGACAGATAAAAGTAAATATGTATGATGAATATAGAAATGAAATAAAAATTTTAAATAATATTGTAAAACAAGATATGGGAATATTTAAAGAAAAATGAAATAAGTTATGATATGAACTATAAATGGACAAAATAAATGCAATGAATATAAGAATATTTGAGAATGTTTAAAGGAAAATGGAAAAAGTAATAATATGATATGAAATTGAACATGAAAGATGAATATGTAATTAAGGTCATGTTTGTATTGAAATGTAAAAACGTGGAACCACATTGTTCACCAAAAGAGTTGTTTTTAAAATATAAAAATAAAAAAATATTTTTTTTTAAAAATCAATGCTATGATGTAGGTTAGGTTAAAGGAGCAGCTGGTTAAGTGTTAGACCAGCTTCCATGGCTGACAATGGATTTGAACTTGGATCTCTATCATCCCATTGCCAGACTTGAGCCATTATATCACACTATTCTGAGTAGAATTGGAGACCTAAAGTAATCAGCAGGTTGAATTTCTTCCTGAAGAGGAAAAGTTACAACATTTGAGGATTAATAAAAAAGGTGCATGCCCACCATCCCAGGTTGAACTGATTTGGATCAGTAAGCAGGTTAAGTGACTTGCATGCTCCTAAGTCATGAAGTTTGACCTGACTCAATTGGTGGGAAGTCTATTGGTCTCAGAGATCTATATTATTTTCTCGAGGAATGAAGAAGGCAATAAAGTTGCCTGCATCTCCATTATATCTGCACTACAGATATGGAGTAAACCGTATTGAGATGTTTTGGATTAGAACTACAATCCCTGCTTTGGTCGTGTTTGTTGGTTTAACTGAGTTGAAATCATTTTACTGTTAAGAATACAGAATAATAGAGTTGAAAGGTACCTTGGAGGTCATCTAATCCAACCCCTACTAGAGCAGGAGACACTTTACCATTCCAGACAAGTGACTATCCAGTCTCTTCTTGAAAACCTCCAATGATGGAGCACCCACAACTTCTGAATTCAAGCCGTTCCACTGATTAATTGTTCTCACTGTCAGGAAATGTCTCCTTAATTCTAGGTTAATTGGTTTCCATCTATTACTTCTAGTCCTGCCTTCAGGTGCTTTGGAAAATAAGTTGACCCCCTCTTCTTTATGACAGACCCTCAATTAAAAGTAGACTGCCATCATGTTACCCCTAGTCCTTCATTTTGTTAGACTAGACATACCCAGTTCCTGCAACCATTCATCTTACCCTCCCTTCCCCTAGTCAACTTTGTTGTTCTTCTATTGGGTTAGAATAGCGCATAGAATTTTTTGGCACTGATATATAGTTTATGTATATTTGTTTCTATATGTATTGTGATTATCTTTTAGAAACCAAGCAATACCCGATTGGAAATTAGGCTACATTTTTTTTTAAAAAAAAAGCTTGGCTTGCTTTATTGGTGGGAATGTTTTTATTTCATAATTCAACTCTGATTCTTCCTTTGAATTATCAAGGTTTTGACTCTGCTTATTCAAAAAGTAAAAAAAAAAGTAAAAAAAAAAGAAATGCATTTCCTGTAATTGTGTTCAATGTTATGATGTGACAGTGATCTGTTTGAGGGCCAGGGAATGTCAAACACAATATGGCAAATGTAGTTTTCTAGATAAAAAGATTTTTTTTATTGCCTGAAAGTGTTATAATGCAACTGGCGGAGAAATGTGAACTAACTGATGGAATAGATGAAAAAAAAGATTGCAGAAAGGAACAAGCAAAAAAGCAAACGGAGTTTTAAGCAGAGAAAGGTCATGTATAAGTTTAAAGGGGATTATTTACTGATTGAATATGAAGAGAAACTATGGCTTGGTTAGATGTCTCAATTTTCTGTTGAATCTCAGAATGAAACGGCACATGAGGCAAGGACTCCAATGAAAGGAGAAGTCAGAGAAGGGTGTCCTGTATAATTGGCTATGCAATGCATTGTGTTAGCTTGCTAAACTGAACATCAAATCACACTGAACTTCAGATTATTTTCAGGTGTCTAATCAGAAATGAAATGCTGACCTGTTATTCACTCAGTTGTGTCTGGTCCAGGTCTCGCCACATCTTCCAATCTTGCACTACTTCTTTGAGTTGTTCTATGCTCTGGTTGGTGTCAGCTTTGATAGTGTCCAGCTACCTTGTTCTTTGACAGCCTGGTTTCCTTTTACCACTTACCTGAAAGGGACACCTGATTTTAAATTTGGAAATTGATCTTTCTGGAGATCATCAGGATTTCTGTGGGATAATAGGACACTTCGTGATTAAATGAATGAATCAAAATCTCTGCCGAAAAACTATCTGTCAGAAAGCGAGGACTGTATTTTCTTCCGCCCTGTAGTAATAGTATATTTATTACCATAGGGCAGAAGAAAAGACTATCCTAGCTATCTAGCTAAATAGACCACAATTGAGATCAAAATTTCTGTTACCAAGCAAAATGATGGTTAACTGAATTGTGACTGATTTTACTACTTTTTTTTGCTATGGTTGTTAAATGTATCACTGTAGATGTTAAATAAATTACATGGTCATGAAGCGAATCCGGTCCCCATTGACTTAGCTTGTTGGAAGCCAACTGGGAAGGTCACAAATGGTAAGCAAAGGATGGGACAGGACAGGGTAACTGTTGTAAATACTTGCTGGTTGCCATGTGTTCAAATTTTGATCATATGACTGTAGGGATGCTGCAACAGTTGTAGCTACAAAGACTAGTTGTAAGTCACTTTTTTCAGTGCTGTTGTAACTTGGAAGAGTCCTCTAAACAAATGGTTGTAAGTTGAGGACTACCTGTAAAAGTTTTAGCATCCTGTTTTTCTTCAAACATCGTTGTCTACCTCTCGGGAAGGCCATTTATTTGTGATTATTATATTTCTAACTTCTAGACTTTTGTTCTCTGCTTCTTGAATTTGAATATCTAATCCACTATCTACTTATCAGCAGGTAATAGAGATATAGCATTCTTAATGAATCAGACTAAAATGCTCTGTGCATTGCAACAATGATTGGAAACTGGCCATACAATAATGCATCCATGCACATAAACACACACAATGATTAAATATCAGAGACAAAGGGGCTGAGGGACAGGAAAAAGTGGGGAAAAAAATCTACTTTCTCTGGTGCAAATTCCCACGGTCGGTAGCACTGTTATGGTAAAAACTGAGTAAATTGAGGGGAAGCAGCAAAAAGAGGAAAACAGGGACAGGAAAAACAGCTATTAACTTGGAGAATAAATAGTATGGCTATTATTAGAACAAGTGAGAACTGATTGGTGGGGTGGTGGTGGATAGTTTCCTGGTGTATATTGAATAATAATATCTCCAGTCAACACTGTATACGTGCCCCTAGATTTCTCATTATCAAACACAGTTGGCTTCCAGTCAAATTCTCAGAAATCTTTTTTTATTACATATCTGGGTCAAAGATCCATCTTTACTTTGCTATGTCAGTATCTGCATCTGATCCTTGAAATTCCCTACTATTAAAAACATAGCAACCCTGAATATCTAATATGCAACAGGTGTCTGAAATATTATGTCAGAGAATTAGATAGTAGGACACTCTTTCATTGTTAGCATATCTTTAGTTTGGATTGATCCTTTTTTAGATTGTAGCGTTGATCAACTGATCTGGATCAAGCTTCAATTAATAAGCAGATTGCAATGGAGTAACTGTTCCAATAAAGCATTTACATTCTCTGAAATTTGTCTCACATTTGCAAATATAAAACACATTTAGAATAACAACAACAATAAACAACAATAGCAGCAGCAATAACAACAATAATACAATAATAATAACACTTGAATGCCTTTGGCATTGACAAAATCCCTATCAGTCAATTGCAAAAGGAAATTTTACTTGGAACAGTTTATATCCTGTGACAATAAGTACTATCAAATATTCACCTCTGCCTATCCCAGGTCCCTGGGATGAACTTGATAGGTGATTAAAAATGCCAAATATTCAGCCTGAATATCTGACTGACTACACTACCAAGCATAATAATTATTATTATTGTAACTATAAAAACAGAAATGTCAGCAGTAAAGAAAATCAGAGTGCATTAAAATCGCTAACAGTGAGTTGTGCAGCATATAAATTTAATGAATAAATAAATCAAGGATAGATAAATAGATAGATAAATAGATAGATAGATAGATAGATAGATAGATAGATAGATAGATAGATAGATAGATAGAT
>BLBF01000055.1:9747417-9768168 GCA_015471245.1 Laticauda colubrina | reverse complement strand
GATAGATAGATAGATAGATAGATAGATAGATAGATAGATAGATAGATCAATCGATAGAGCGATAGACAGACAGACAGACAGACAGACAGACAGACAGACAGACAGACAGATAGAATTATTTATTGGCCAAGTGTGATTAGACACACAAGGAATTTGTCTTCTTGCAAATGCTCTCAGTGTACATAAAAGAAAAGATACATTCATCAAGAGTCAAGAATCATAAAGTCCAACAGTTCGTAATTGTCATAGGGTACAATAAGCAATCAAATCATACTAGGAAACAGTCAATATAAAGCGACAAAGTTACAGTCATACAGTAACAAGTGGGAGGGGATGCATGATAAGGAGTGATGAGAAGATTAATAACAAAAGTAATGCAGACTTTGTAATAGTTGAACAGAGTTGAGGGAATTATTTGTTTAGCAGAGTGATGGCGTTGGGGAAAAAAACTCCCCTCGTGTCTAGTTGTTCTGGTGTGCAATGCTGCATAGTGTTATTTTGAGGGAAGGAGTTGAAACAGTTTATGTCCAGGATGTGAGGGGTCTGTAAATATTTTCACAGCCCCCTTTTGACTTGTGCAGTGTACAGGTCCTCAATTGAAGGCAGATGGGTAATAATTGCTTTTTCTGCAGTCCAAATTATCCGCTGAAGTCTGTGTCTGTCTTGTTGGGTTGCAGAACCAAACCAGACAGTTGTAGGGGTGCAGATGACAGACTCAATCATTCCTCTGTAGAACTGGATCAGCAACTCTTTGGGCAGTTTGAGCTTCCTGAGTTTGCACAGAAAGAACATTCTTTGTTGTGCTTTTTTATGACATTTTTGATGTTAGGTATCCATTTTAGGTCTTGTGATATGACACCTAGACATTTGAAGGTCTCTACTGAATGAACATTTATACCATTTATATTGGTAGTGTTTTTGTTATGGGCAGTACATCACTTAGATGACAAAAACACATTAAAATGAGTAGTATGAGATAAAATCCATACTGTGAGTTGAAACACATGGACAGTCTGAATACTTTTGTCCTTAAAAAAAATGGTGATGCAGAAACATAACGAAACTGATGGTCCATCCACCTTAACATTTAAGGCATCCACCTTAAGACTTAAGACATCCCTGTTTGGGTCTGAGATGGCATTTCAGTCCTTGCCTTGGCCCAAAGTTACAGGTAGTCCTTGATTAATGGCCACAATCAAGCCCAAAATGTCTCTTGCTAAAGTTGTTAAGTGAGTTTTACCTCATTTTACTATCTTTCTTACCACAGCTGTTAAGTGGATCACTGTAGTTATTAAGTTTGGTAACCTGGTTGTTAAATGAATCTGGCTTCTCCATTGATTTTGCTAGTCAGAAGGTCACAAAAGATTATCTCATGACCCCGGGACACTGCAACCATCATAAATATGACCAGATGACCATAGGGAGTGCTGCAATAGTTGTAAATGTGAAAAATGACCACACGTCACCTTTTTCAGTGCCATTGTAACATTGAACCAGAGGTGGTGTTCAAAAGGTTCTAACCACTTCTTGAAAACCGTTAGTAGAAATTTTGAGTAGTTGGGAGAACTGGAAGTGGAAATTTTGAGTAGTTTGGAGAACTGGTAGTGGAAATTTTGACTAGTTCAGAATACCACCTCTGACTGGTCCTGCCCCCATCTATTCTCTGCCTTCTTAGCTGATTGGCTGGGTCTTCTTTTGTTGCCCTATACAGAAGAACGGAGCTGGAAAGCAGGTTAGTGGGGGTGGGGAGGGAACGGAGATTTTACAATATCCTTCCCCTTCCATGGCCACCAAGCCACGCCATGCCCACTAAGCCACACCCACAGAACCAGTAGTAAATTTTTTTGAATCCCACCACTGCATTGAACTGTCACTAAATGAATCTTTGTAAGTCAAGAACTAGTTCTGCCCACGAGTGCCTAAAATAGCTTCATTACCCATAATTGTCTTTTAGAAAATAAGGAATATCTCCCTATCCTTTGCCGTAATGCTTTTGAATGCTTCTCTGTTGCTGACGTTTGTTTTTTTTTTTGTTTTAGCTCCATCCATCGCAAGTGATGTTGGAAGCCTAACTGGTTCTGGTTGTACAATATTGAAAGTTACCATAGTGATGAGTAGTGGACACCGCTTCTCCTCCCCCATTCTTTAAATTAAAGAACAGATGCTGAAAAGATTGATCTTGCTGTGACCTCCTTTAAGCTGACATCAACACACTAATTGTTTTCCATTCTTTTCTCCACAGCCTCACAGCTTTGTCCATCTCTTCAGTCCTGGCCCGTTTTAGATTAAAGAGCCAGTCACAAAAGCAGGGATGTCTTTTGTGATCTGCAGTATGAGACTATTTATCTCAGATCCCCGTTGGTTCCATTGAGCAGTTAATCATAAAAGTCGTCCAACGACGTGTAATGGGGAAATAAATGTCAGTATTTCAAATCCACAGTGGAAGTTGTCCCCCTCATCCAGTATTGGCCATGGATTGCCAATCTTTTATTCATAACTTCATAAACTGAAATCATTTAAGAGTGCCCTGTTAATTAGTGGGTTTTAAGTTAGTAGCACTTCATCTCATCTTGGGATGTAATTCCAAAAAAAGAAAAGATTTGCAGAGGCTCCAACCTTGCATCTTTTTATCAGTCTTTAAAGCAGCCGTGTCTTTTCCTGGGATCGCACAGCCATGAGATCCTGGTGGGAAAATGTTAAATGTGACTATTTGAGGTGTTTGAAAACAGGTGCTAGGTGTGCTTCCTGCAGATTTTTGCAATTTTTTGTTTGGAATCCAGTTTGAATCACTGCTCAGCATAGCCCAGTTGTATCACATTGGGATATTTATCAGGGGCATATTTATGAATTTATTTTATTTGCCTTTTAAAATACCACCATCTTTCTTCATAACGCTCCTCCCTTGGAACTTTTGCTACCCTAGCAGATAGACAGGCATCTCAATATTTATTTTTATTTATTGGATTTCTATGCTGCCCGTCTCATTAATACAGTGACTCTGGGCTGCCGTCTCAATACCTCATTCACATCGGCACATCGTATTGCAGCTGTCAGATAATAAACCTTCAATCATGAAATAACCAGATGTGAGCTGAGTTTTCTTAGAACTAAAGCATTTTGGAATGCTTTTTACCATGTTTTATTTTGATGCGCCATATTATAGTAATTTGCAGTTTTAAGCCCTGGGTAGGTAACAGCCAAAATAAGAAGGTAAAACCTGGGGAAACATAAACCTGTCATTTGTGTCATATTCCTTTTCACAGCAGATTGTAAATTCCAGCTTAGTCCCCCAGCCAGTGAATAAGATATGCTCTTTTATATGTGTGTATCTATATCTATTTCTGTGTGTCTGTTTTTATCTCTGATAATTATAATCATGCCATCAAGCTGTAATGGGTTTAAAACTGTTAAAAACAATGGACAATGAGACTTAATTTAGAGCATGAAACACTGGGAGCTACTTTATAGCAAGGTACATTAGATCTAACTGTTGCATTTGGATTTGGTCCTAAAAATGGACATATAGAGGGCTAACTTATTGTTATAATTGTGTGTGTGTGTGTGTGTGTGTGGTGTGTGTGTATGTATGTATGTATGTCTTTATGTATATATGTATTGAATACATGAACAATGTGGCGTCTGGGTATCATTTGTTTGGCTACCATGTAGTAGTAATAATATTGACAATTTTAGTTACATCTTTGTTAAGCCCCTGTCACACAGCACCAACGGAAGGAAAGAGGATGTAAAACGGAGAGAAACACTTGCCATCCGTTGGTTAACGCGATGCTTCCATTCTGTACTCACTGCATCCGTTTTTCATCCTCTCTATCTGTCCAGCATCTGTCGACTGACATTTCATCCGCTCAAAAAGTTTTGAGCTGCACAAAACTTTTTGAGCAGAAAATGTATCCAACACGTCCGTTCTACATCCGCTACACATACAGGGAACATCCATTCTACATCCGTCGTCATCCGTTACGTGTCCGCTATATCCACTAGGCATCCGCTGCGCCTCCGCACAACTAGCATCTGCTCCAGCGGAAAACAGACACAGGGAGGAAGCGAAACGGACACGGAACGGACACGCAATGTTAGTAGCACACACGGAGAAAGGCTGAAAGCGGATGCAGCTCGCATACAAAGCATTAAAACAGAAAAAAAGTTTACAGAGGGGAAATATCTAGGATATTTAGGATGTCTGCAGGATGCCTAGAGGATGCAAAAGGACACTGAGCGGAAAACCTATATTTCCTATAAAAAGGGGGAGGAACTCACCTGGATCTCACTTTCAGTCCAGCAGCCCTGCTGTGCAGACCTCTTCAGCCTTCATCTGGTTCTTGCTCTTCCACAGCATCCAGTCATCTCCACCATGGATCATCACACAGTCCTTTTGGTAGCCACCATTGTTCTACAACAGTGTGAAGCCATCTACAGGCTCTTTCACCTGTTCTACGTGAAGAAAAGGAGGCGGCCAAGAAGTGTCTGAGTCCGAAGATGGATCACCAGAAGAGCAGAGTACGGACTGTATAACAAGCTGATGGTGGAGGTAAGGAACGAAGACCCTCATGCATTCCAGAACTTCATGAGGATGCCGCCAGCCATGCTTGACAAAGTTGTGGAGTGGCTGAGACCCAGGTTGACCAAGCAGAGCACCAATTTCTGGCCCAGCCTGGACCCTGGGCTCAAGGTGGTACTGACTCTGCACCACCTGGCCTCAGGGATCACCTACAGGAGCATGCAGTATGCCTGGAGGGTGCCACACAACACCATCAGCATTGTGGTCAGAGAAGTGGTGCAGGCCATCATTGAAGAATACCTGGAGGAGCTCCTCCAGTGCCCCTCCACTGAAGAAGGCTGGAAGAAAGTTGCAGAGCAGTGGTATCAGAAGTGGAACTTCCCCCACACCGTTGGAGCCATAGATGGGAAGCACGTGGCCTGCCAACTCCAGCCAACTCAGGGTCCACTTATCACAAGTACAAGGGCTTCTTCAGCATCGTCCTCTTTGCCATGGTCGATGCTGACTACAAGTTCATGTACATCGATGCTTCAGGCAACGGCTCATGTTCAGATGCCCAGGTATACAACGCCAATGACCTCAAGGAAGGGCTGGAATGCA
The DNA here is from genome assembly GCA_015471245.1 of Laticauda colubrina. Lineage (NCBI taxonomy): Eukaryota > Metazoa > Chordata > Lepidosauria > Squamata > Elapidae > Laticauda > Laticauda colubrina. Next base: position 9,763,049 of record BLBF01000055.1, on the reverse strand, counting down.
ACCTCATCATGGGCTTCCCAGATCCAGACCCCCTGCCCAACGACACAAAAGATGTGCCCTACTTCATTGTGGGGGATGACACCTTCTCCCTCAGAACCTACCTCATGAAGCCCTACACCTCCAGATGCCTCACCCATGAAGAGAGGATCTTCAACTACAGACTGTCCAGGGCAAGGTGGGTGGTGGAGAACGCCTTTGGCATCCTGGCCAACAGGTTCCAGGTACTTCTCACCATCATACAGCATAGCCCACAGACCGTGACGAACATCGTGGAAGCTTGCTGCATCCTGCACAATCTCATGCGCACCCGCTACCCAGCGTTGCAGGACAGGCTCATGGACCTCCAACAAGGCAATGGGGACATGGAGCCTGGTGAATGGAGGCAAGGGCGAAACCTGATCGACACTCAGGATGTGCAAGGCCCCAACAGAGCCTCATGGGAAGGGAAGAAGCAGTGCAAACCTCCTGAGACACTGGTGCAACTCCCCAGCTGGAGCAGTGGAGTGGCAAGACAGGATGGTAGATGCTGAATGGATGCTTCCTTCAGCCTGTCTCATCACATGGATGAGATTGGGCCATGTATGTTGAGTGGCCCTACAATGAACAGGGCATTTAATAAAGAGTTGTGTTTATGTTGAAATGTGTGGATGAATGATTACATTGTTACTGATAATAAAGGGCCAAAGGTGTGGCACCTGGGAGGGTGGACCATACAGTCCCACTATGCTTGCACTGGAGGCTTATCTATCCCATTGCTATCCTTACCCATCCCACAGGTATCCTAACCCATCCCACAGCTATTACCCATCCCAAAGGTATCCCACAGCTATTACCCATCCCACTGCTATCCTAACCCATCCCACATCTATTACCCATTCCAAAGGTATCCCTGCCCATCCCACAGCTATTACCCATCCCACTGCTATCCTAACCCATCCCACAGCTATTACCCAACCCACAGGTATCCTTACCCATCCCACAAGCATGCAAAGGCTTAAACCATTTCTAAAAGTTTCCACCAAGGCTTTATTTAATAAAATAAATGAAGCAAGTGTTTTTGGCAAAGATAATCTTTATTGATAACAAGCTGTAAAAGAAAAATGACCCAAATGTCCCAAGCAAAGATAAAGTCAACAGGTAGCCACCCAGTCTCTGGCACTCTTCTCAATCACTCTGAGGCGTGCCCATAGTCTCAGGGGTGAAGGGTCCATGTGCTGTGGAGGTGGCTGCTGCTGGAGTGCTCGTCTGAGGCGCCATTGGGGTGCCTGGCCCTGAGAGGACAACAGGGGACGGTGTGTGGAGGAAGCTCTCAGAGAGCTGGCTCAGTCCTGTGATGTTGAGAGTCCCTTCCTCCAGGACATGGGGTATCAGCCCCAATACCAATGACAGATGTTCTGAGGCCGGGCTTGGCTGTGGGGTGGAGGAAGGAGTGTAGTGGTGATGTCTGGTCTGCAGCTGAGCGAGGTGAGGCGTGGGTAGCATCTGTGGTGTGGGTGGCATCTGTGGCATGGGTGGCATCTGTGGCATGGGTGGCATCTGTGGCATGGGTGGCATCAGTGGCATCGGTGGCATCGGTGGCACCGGTGGCACCGGTGGCACCAGTGGTGTTCGATGTACCTGTGCCTGGACTTGGAAGGGTTGCCTGTGCTGCTGGAGCTCCTGGTGGCCATAGCCTTGGTAAGTGAGGGCCTGTGGAAAGCCTTGGAAGGGCAGTGACATCACCTGGTGTGGAGGAGCAGACCTGGACTGGGTGGGAGCAGGTTCAGCTGGGTCTGGAGGGTTGTGAAGAAGACCGGTGATCCTGTCCTTGATCACCTGGTACTGTGATTCAGACATGTTCATGAGGGTCTGGTTGACGTCGGTGAGGAAGAGCTTGCAGTTGGAGGATGGGACGTCGGAGTATACCAGCTGAGAGAGGAGATCTATGCTGCTTCTGATGGTGTCCCTGATCTCCAGCAGGACAGTGTGGCTCTGCCCCTCCGGTCTGGCTCTCTGCCTGCTTTCTGTGGAGGTGGAGCTGGGGGTGAATGTGGGTTGTTCTCTGGTGGAAGTGCCCTCTCCTTGCTCCCACTGCATCAGGGGGTCCTACACGTACTCCGCCATGGGAAGTGCAGCTGTCGAGGGGGGTCTTTGTCATGGCATGCTCCACAGATACCTGCCTGGGCACAGGAGCTGACTCTTGGCCAGAAGAGGACTGGCTCTCTGCTGGCTGCCTGAGAGAGAGGGTTGTCAGAGGGGCTGCTCCTCAGTGGCGGATCTCATCCTCCAAGAAGCTGCACTTGGCCATCACGTAGGTCTCTTGGTCCGTCAGCTTGACCATGGCCTGGCCAGATTTGTTGAGGTGCAGCTTCCCTTACCAGGTGTGCATGTACTTCCACCAGCCGAGGAGCACCTCCGAAGTGTAGCTCAGGCTCTCCGCCTTCTCTCTCCAAGCAGCCTGCTTCCTTTTGGTGTCTCGATAGAGCCTGTGTCCCTTCCGCCATAGATACTCGTTCTCCCTCAGCCATTCCAGCACCTCATCCTCATGTTCCTCTTCAATGGAGTATTGCCTCCTCTCCCATTCTCGTTCACACGTATGCCTCTTCCTCCCTCTGGCAGGGCCATCTGGGCCCTCATCAGAAGGGCTTCGAGGTTGTAGGGGCTACTCCACCACACCACCACCAGCAGCAGCAGCAACAACAGTAGCAGCAAAAGCAGGACCAGCAGCACCAGCAGGACCAGCAGCACCAGCAGCACCAACAGGACCAGCAGCACAAGCAGGACCAGCAGCACCAGGATCAGCAGCAGCAGAGTAAGCACCAGCAGGACCAGCAGGACCAGGAGCACCAGGAGCACCAGCAGGACCAGCAGGACCAGGAGCAGCACCAGCAGAGTAAGCACCAGCAGAAGCACCAGCACCAGGAGCAGCGCCAGAAGAGTAAGCACCAGCAGAAGCACCAGCACCAGGAGCAGCACCAGCAGAGTAAGCACCAGCAGAAGCACCAGCACCAGAAGAGTCAGCCCAAGCAGCAGAAGCCCCAGCAGAAGCAGAGTCAGGGCCAGGGGGTGGGATGGTGGCCCTGTCCCTCTTGCCAGGGCTGGCAGCAGATGCCACAGGCTTTCTCTTCTTCCCCATGGTTGTTGGCTGGCTGGCTGGCTGGAGCTGTGTCTGGCAGCAGGTCTTTCCTCTGAATGGTGACCTGCTTACGAGCTGCTTCCCTTTATATCCACGGGGCTGACGCAATGCATCCTCCCCGCATGCTCAGTGAATGCTTTGCATCCGCTAGGCATCCGCTTGGCTTCTGCTCTGCATCCGCTTCATCTCCTCGGCATCCGCTCTGCATCCGTTCCTTCCGTTTCACGTCTGCTTTGCTGTGCTCCCCCAGAAGCCCTGCGGATATACCATCCGCTCCCATCTGCTTCCATCCGCAAGGCTTCCGTAGAGCATCTGCTTTACATCCTGGCTACATCCTCCCCCTGTCAGTTCCTTTCCGTTGTTGTCCGCTCTGCTTATGCAAATTCGGGGCACTTTTGAGAGCAGATAACAACGGATGGAACATTTTCCCGTCCGCTGTGTCCTTTTTGCATACGTTTTGCATCAGTCGGCCAATGTGACAGGCCCTTTACATTAATCATACACATATCATTATGGTAACATTATACATGATACACTCATCTTTCAACTTCTGATCTTTTCCTTTACATACTGATTTTAGAATATTACTGTATATAGAAATGTGCATAATAATATGGCTAGCTTAAATAGATTGTTAGGATATTGAATTTAGTTGCTGGAACAGCGGTAGTGGTATTCAGCGGTATTCTGTGCCTCCTGTGTCCCAGCTGATTGGCTGGGTCTTCTTTTGTTGCTCTTCACAGGAGAATGGAACTGGAAAGCAGGTTAGTGGGGTGGGGAGGGAATGGGAGTTTACACTATCCTTCCCTCAGGAGTGGGGTGGGAATGGGGATTTCGCAGCATCCTTCCCCTGCCAAGCCATGCCTACCAAGCCACACCCCATCCACCAAGCCACACCCATAGTGTGTGTGTGTGTGTGTGTGTGTGTGTGTAAAAGACTACAAGTTTGTGTTAGTGACTTCTTCCACTGCACAATTCTCGAAATTAATTTTTTTTTAGAAGACTTTTAGATTTGAAAAGACAACCCTGTGTACATTATGGCTCACCTGAAAGTTTACTAGGATTTATTTCCCCTTCCTTCTCTTGACAAGTTGTTTGATTTTTACGTCATGGGTTGCTGAGGATATAATGAGAAGGAAGCAGCAAGAAAGCTAAATTCAGAGGACAACAATATTTAGTTTCTCTTCCCCCTTAGCCCCTTGGGAACCTGCTGTGGTTTATAAAGCATTGCATCCTGAGGTCCAACAATTTGCTTTGTCTACAGGGCGTTATGATAATTTTCCTCATTTTCAGAATTGTCTCTTGTCAGGGTGGGAGAGAAAGGACTGGGCAAAAGGATTAGAAATGATGTCCTGTCCTGAGCCAAGCTGACCTGTTCATTTTTGCAGAATTTTACAGAAAAGTGAAGAATGGCTAGGATATACAGGCAGCTCTCGCCTTAACGACCACAGCTGAGTCCAAAATTTCTGTTCCTAAGCAAAACATTTGTTAAGTGAGTTTTGCCCCATTTTATGACCCTTCATGTCACAATTGTTAAGTGAATTACTGCACTTGTTAACTTAGGAACATAGTTGTTAGGTGAGTCTGGCTTCTTCATTGACTTTGCTTGTCAGTAGGTCACAAAGGGGAGCCACATGACCCCAGGTATTGGTTATAAATATGAGTCAGTGGCCAAGAATTTGAATTTTTGGTTATGTGACCATGGGGATGTTGCAACGGTTGTAAGAAAGATCACAAGTGTGATGACCCAGGGTGGGATACAAAACAAACACAGTCACAAAAAACTGGTGAAGCCCCTTTTATTCTTTCACTTTGTTTCCAAACTCCAAATATCCTTGACTGAAGACAAAAAAACTCTCACACAAATAGTTACAAGAAGGAGGGAAAAGACACAACAAACCAGGCGAAATAAGAGATGGAGGACGTCCACAGATAAATGAACACACACTGGGAAGGATGCCAAACTCAGAGAGGAATCATAAACTAGAGATATTTCCTTGGTTTGTTTCCAATGCCCATACACATGTCCGTCCTCTTATTCAGTTTTCACACCTGCAGCCCATGAAGAGGATCAAGGCTCTCTCCTCCAGAAGAGATCACGTCTCTCCCTTATCTTCTCCTCCCTGCATGCCCTAGGATGGAGAAGGGATGGGCCTGGGTCCTCCTCTGACTGCCCAGCCAGCCTCTGCCCTTCCCCAGCCTCCTCCACAACCTCCAGAGCCACACTTCCACTCCCTATCGGCTGTTCCTCCTCTCCCTAAGAGTCAGTCTCCATCAGGGGTATGACAACAAGTCACTATTTTCAGTGCCATTGTAACTTTGAACTATCACTAAATATATTGTTATAAACCTACATCAGCTTTCCAAGGTCATCCAAACAAAAAGCACAATCAGCAGTTTTATCTCTATATTTATTGTAAAGGTAAAGGTTCCCATCGCACATATGTGCTAGTTGTTTCCGCCTCTAGGGGGTGGTGCTCATCTCTATTGCAAAGTCGAAGAGCCAATGCTGTCCAAAGACGTCTCTGTGATCATGTAGCCAGCATGACTAAATGTTGAAGGCTCACAGAATGCTATTACCTTCTCACCAAAGGGGTACCTATTTTTCTACTTGTATTTTTACATGCTTTTGAACTGCTAGGTTGGCAGAAGCTGGGACAAGTAATGGGAGCTCACCCCATTACATGGCACTAGGGAGTCGAACCGCTGAACTGCCGACTTTTCTGATTGACAAGCTCAGTGTCTTAGCCACTGAGCCACCCCGTCCCCATATATTTATTGTAAGTTTACCCTCATAGAATTAAGGTATTTCTGATGTCCTTTTCTTTTATTTTCTGGAAAACTAAAGAGGGTCCCTTCTGAAACACTTCCCTTTTCTCCTCTCCTTCTATGGTCTGAGGTATCTTTTTTGTCAGTTGTTCAGAATGTGGTTCTTTCTCCTGTCCCCCATGGTCATGTCCACATTCAAGAAGTTAATCCAGATGCTGATGATTCTTGACTCTTGACAAATGTATCTTTTCTTATGTACACTGACAGCATTTGCACCAAGACAAATTCCTTGTGTGTCCCATCACATTTGGCCAAAAAAGTATTCTATTCATTCTAAAGTCAACCCAGTTGTTCTGTCCTGGGAATAGAAGTACCCGCGACTGGTGTTCATCAAACAACTCTTTATTATAAACTCAGTGACTTCGTAACAGAACATTGCCAGAGCTGCGGCAGCCCTTTTTATAGCGGCTGCTTGCTCGCGGCTTGCGGCCAATGACAGCTCTTTAAGATTTCCCGCCATCAGGCAGGCCAATTGTAACGGTACTTTATTAACCAATCCTATTGTGGCCTGTTTGGCCAATCAGATTTAAGTATTTGGAGTATTCTCATTCTTATACACAACACCCCTCCCCTCTTGGTTTCGTCCAACGTGCGTAATATAGTCACGCAGATAGGTGGGGCTTTTGTGGGTCCTACTTGACCCGCGCAGCTCAGTCTCTGCGTGGTCTTCCATCGGTTCGGTCAGGATCGCCTTTTCTCTGTGTCTTCTCCATGGAACCTCCTGGAAGGGTGAGTCAGCCTTGCTGCTCCCGCCTGGGTCTCTTGGGCTGGTTGAGTTGGCTCTGCCGCTCCCTCCTGGTCTGTCCAGGTTGGTTGAGCTGGCCTGGCTGCCTCCTTCCTGGAAGGCCTCGCCTTGCGTCCCTGCTACCAGTTCTCTTCTCTGGAGGTCGTCTATAGGTAAGTGCTCTTTTTGTCTTACTTGGGGTTGTAAATTGGGTTTGTGTTGTGTCTTTTGTCATGTTATTGGTGGTTCTTCTCTCCCTTTTTTATTATTTTGTGTTCCCCCCCTCCTCAGTTGTTTTTGGATTGTTTGTTGGGGGTGGTATTTGCGGTGGTGCTTCGGAGTGAGGCCGGTTAGTGTTGCGTTCCAATGTCCTAGAGCGAAGCTGGTCGATGTGTCGTTTCCATGTTCAACCGTTGTCCAGTTCAAGTTGGTATGACCAGGGTCCTGTAATTTGTGTAATTGTGGCTGGAAGCCATAATGGGTCCCCGGTAAGATTTTTGGCATAGACTAGGTCTCCAGTGGTAAAGGAGCGGTATTTACTTGAGGAGTCAGGATTTTTTCAGAGGTGTAGGTGGGGTGTAATCTATCTAGGTAGGAACGCAATTTTCTGCCCGTGAGGAGTTCAGCTGGGCTTTTGTTAGTGGTTGTGCTAGGGGTGATATGCTGAATTGTTAACAGTTTGTTTAGTCTATCTTGGATGTCCCCAGTGTCCAGTTTGTCTAGGGCTTCTTTTGTATAACGAACCATGTGTTCAGCTCGTCCATTTGAAGCCAGACAAACCGGTGCTGTTAGGGCATGTCGGATGCCTTGTGCAGCTAGGTATTGCTCAAAAGCTAAGGCAGTAAATTGGGGGCCATTGTCAGATACTATTACATCTGGCAGTCCATGTGTAGCAAAGAGTTTGTTCAATTGTTTTATAACTGCCTCAGTAGTTGTGGATGCCATAAGAATAACCTCTAGCCAGTTTGAATAAGCGTCAATAATTATCAAATATATGTTCACTTTTGTTGGCCCAGCAAAAATCAATATGGAGTCTTGACCAGGGGCCTCTGGGAGTTTCCCATTCTAGGACTGGTGCAAGAGGGGGGGTAGGCCTTGATTTCTGGCAGTCATGGCATGTTGCCACCCATTTTTCAATGTCTTTGTCCAGCCCTGGCCACCAGACGTAACTCCTAGCCAGGGCTTTCATTTTACTATGCTCGGGTGTCCCCTATGCAACATGCACAGTACTTCCTCCTGCAATTTGTTGGGAATTACCACCCTGTCCCCCCACAGTATACAACCCTTTTGAAGGGACAGTTCAGTCTGCCAGGTGAGAAAAGGTTTAAAATTCTCGCCTCTATCCTCATCCGGCCAGCCCTTACCTACCCAATGCAGAATCCGGGCTGTCAGCGGGTCTTTCACAGTAGCTTTAGCGACGTCTGCTGCGGTTAGTGGCAGATTTGGCCCTGTCTCAATCTGAAGAGTGGAGACAGTGGGAGCTGGGTCATCTTCCTTGTCAGGCAGAGGGGAACGGCTTAAGGCATCCTCATGGGTGATGAGTGTGTAATTGTATGCAGCGAGGAATTCCGACCATCTCATCATTCTTGGCGATAGAATGTTCGGGGTTGATTTGTTCCCTGCCAGAATTCCTAGCAGAAGTTTGTGGTCTGTGATTATAGAAAATGTCCTACCATATCGGTATTCGTGGAATCTCTTGACGCCTGCTGTGATGGCGAGGGCTTCCGGTCAAGTTGGCTGTAGTTCCTTTCAGATTTTGACAGCATTTTATAATAGAAGGTGATTGGTGATTCTCTGCCGTCTGGTAGCTTGTGGCTCAGTATGGCGCCAATTCCAAAAGGCGATGCATCACAGGTGACCGTCAGTGGCAAGGTCTTGCTGTATTGTATTAAAACGGTGTTGGATGTTAATAAGTCCTTAATGTTTGGAATGCTACTTGTTCTTGGTGGCCCCAATTCCAAACAGTTTTTTTATCTAATAGCCGATGTAATGGCTCTGCTACGGTTGCCTTTTGGGGCAGGCAGACATTGTAGAAGTTAATGAGACCTGAGAACGCCTGTAAGTCTGTTTTGTTCTTAGGTCTGGGTGCGTCTTTAATTGCTTTTACTTTCTTTTCAGTGGGTGTATCCCTTTCTCATCTATAAAGTAGACTAAGAATTCAACTTGATTGGTGAATAGTTGACATTTTTCATTTTTGACTTTCAGCCCTGCATCCCTGAATCTTTGCAAGACTCCTCTCAGTCTCTCTTTTAATTGATGTTTGTTTTTTGTGGATACTAATACATCGTCAAAATAGGGAACAACCCCTTTTAGTCCATTTAGAAGGCACTCCATTAGGCTTTGGAAAATGCCTGGGGCAATGCTAATGCCAAATTGAAGTCTGTTGCATTTGAATGCTCTTCTGTGCGTGACTATAGTCTGTGCTTCTGCAGTTTCAGGGTCAACTAACAGCTGTTGGTATGCTTGCGCCAGATCAAGTTTCGCGAAAATTTTTCCTCCCCCTAATGAATGCAACAGATGTTGAACTACTGGAACAGGGTACGCGCTTTTCTGGAGTGTATGATTGAGGGTGGCCTTATAGTCACCAAAGATGCGTACTGACCCATCTGGTTTGACAGGAGTCATGATGGGAGTTTCCCACTTGGCATGGTCGATTGGCTCTCATACCCCTTGTGCGATGAGTTTGTTAAGCTGCTCATCTATTTTTGGCTTTAAGGCGAAGGGAATGCATCTAGCTTTGAGCCTGATGGGAGCTATCTTAGGGTCTAGGCTGAATGTTATAGGGGTCCCCTTGTACTTGCCTAGGGTCCCGTCCAATATGTCCTGGAACTCTTCAAGCAGGCTTTCCTCCAAATCAGTCTTGGTGACGCTGTTGATTCCTGTCAGTCCGATTCCCAGGGGTGTGAACCATTTGATTCCCAGCAGGCTAGGGTGATCACGGTCAACGATTGTCAGAGGAAGTACTTCAGTGTGGTTTTTGAATTCTATTAGGAAATGTCCAAGGCCCACTATTGGGATTCGGTTTCCCTGGTAATCTTTAAGTATTAGCTTTTGCTGTTCCAGTTCTCTTCACTTAACATCTGGTATCATATTTCTGATGGTGTTCCATGATACCATTGACAGGTATGATCCGGAGTCTACTTCCATTTCACAGGCTTTCCTTCGATTTTTACGTTTATTCAGACCTTTTTTGCATTTGCTGCCCTGGCATTTCCTATGATTATTGTTTGATGTGTTTCTTCTTTGTCATTCATTTGTCGGCTTCTGTTCTCTCAGCTCCATTGGCTTCTGGCTTGTCTATCTCTGTTTCTGGGGGGGTGGGGTGCTGCCGCGTCTTTTTGGACTATAGCTCTTTTTGTTCCGGCAGACCCTTGCAATGTGCCCCCGTTTCTCACAAAATCTGCAAATGGCATCCAGGAATCTGCATTCAGAACGTGGGTGGTCCCCTCTGCATCTAGCATACTGGAATTCTCACCTCCTTCCTCTTTTTTCCTGCCATTTTCTTTCCGACTGAAGCCTATGTATGTCTTCATTGTCATCATCGGTGTCGCTCGGGACGTCGAGGTTTTCATGATGGGCAGTCATGGTGGTTTGTTTTTGTATTCCTTCTTCTCTCGAGCTTGGTTTTGTGGTTCTGGATTTGTTGAGTTCATTTGGCGCATGGTGGCTGTGGAAATCCACAGCCACCATGGTTGTTTCAGCGGTGGTGGCTTCTGCGATGGCCTCAGCCACTGTGATATTCCGTCTGTTTATTAGCTTTCTTTGGAGTGTAGCATCCTTTAATCTGAGGACCATGCGGTCTCTCATGACTTTGTCCATGTTGAGAAATTTGCAGGTTCCTCCAATATCTCTTAGGGCTGCTATGAAATCTCCAATGCTCTCATCTTCTCGTTGATCTCGCTTATAGAATTTGTGTCTTTTAATAAGATTGGAGACCACAGGCGCATAATGGGCTTGTAGCATTCGGTTTAATTCTGGCCATTTGTTTTACATCCTGCGGTTGGGCTAATGCCTTGGCCATCTTGAAAACGGTAGGGCCACAATGCGTGAGGAATACGGCTCTCTTCCTCTGGTTGGTTATTCCTTGTAGCTCGTTGCTTTCTAAAAACACCAGGAAGCAGTCAGTGTATGACTCCCAATCTTCTTCAGCTGGGTTGAATGGTGTGGGCGGCGCATTGTTACCGGCCATTTTGGTTGCTCAGTTCTTATCGCCGCGTGCTTCTGTCTCATTCTTCTAAGACAATCCCACCTTCGTCACCAGTGTTCTGTCCTGGGAATAGAAGTACCCAAGACCGGTGTTCATCAAACAGCTCTTTATTATAAACTCAGTGACTTCGTAACAGAACCTTGCTGGAGCCGCAGCAGCCCTTTTTATAGTGGCTGCTCACAGCTTGTGGCCAATGACAGGTCTTTAAGATTTCCCACCATCAGATGGGCCAATTGTAACAGTACTTTATCAACCAATCCTATTGCGGCCTGTTCGACCAATCAGATTTAAGTATTTGGAGTATTCTAATTCTTATACACAACACCAGTCAAATATATTTTCAAAATTGATTCAGTCAATTTTGATAGTCCTTGATTCAGAGCAGTTCATTTCGTGGCTATTCGTGGTAGTTACAATGGCCTTGAAAAAAGTGACTTATGGCCATTTTTCATACATATGACTGTTGCAGCATCCCCATGGTCATGTGATCAAAATTCAGATACTTGGCAACTGATTCATATTTATGATGGTTGCATGTCCTGGGGAGTCGCACCATCATCTTTTGTAACCTTCTGACAAGCAAAGTCAATGCGGAAGCCAGATACACTTAACAACCTTGTTAATATTTTAACAACTCTAGTCATTTACTTAACAACTGTGGAAAGAAAGGTCAGAAAATGGCACAAAATTCACTTAATAACTGTTTTATTTAGAAGTGGAAATTTTGAGCTCAGTTTAGGTTGTAAATTGAGGATTATCTGTATACTCTGGGAACTATTTGAGAGAATAGTCTTTACCCTCTTTCCTTCAGATGTAACATCTCTATCTCTGTCCGTCTGTCTGCTATCTGTCTGTCTGTCTGTCTGTCTGTCTGTCTATCTGATCTCTTCTTCCTCTTGAATGCTAGCCCCTCTTTCTTGGACATCTACTTCCTTCATACATTTTATCACAATACTTTCTTCCTCAGCTTTGCATTCACTTTGCCTCTAAAGATCCTGAGGACTAGGATCTCATCCTCTGTAACTGTTCCCAAAGGAAATCCTTCTGTTCTCCCTTTTTCCCCAGTGGAAAGTTGCTTTATTTCCCAAATAATTTGGGACCTTTCCTGAAATGTAGTCCTGAAAGCATATTGTACAAATTTCAGCTGCTGCTCAAATCGTGGTGTGAAAGCTGATGTTGGTTTATAAATGAGATGAATTTATGTTGTAATATATCAGAGGTTTTTATGTGCTTTAAAGTCTCTCTGAAGTGTTTTGGCACAAAAATCAAGATATGTATAATCTCTGTCCATCAATCAATCAACCTAACGAAGGCTTTTTTTTTTTTTTACAATATTTATTTCTGTTTTCAGGATGAAGCTTTGTTAGGTGGGAATCTACTGAGATTACTCTTATCCCTAAGGCTGGGATGCACGTTTGGTTCTGATTCTCAGGTAGGTGGTTAAAATGTAATTCCTTTCATGTCTATCTTCACTGTATGTTACAAAATAATTCCATAGGTCCAACAAAATTTTACATTCAGTAGCTGGAAATTTGTGGGTAATTTTCACGATCATCCTTTCCCTTCTTTTTCCTTCTCTCATAGTCCATTCATAAGTATCCACCCCAAACTGCACAATACCACTGTTACCAATACAACTGTTCTGTCCAATGTCAAAATGCAAACTCAGTTTTTCATATTTTCATGTTGCTCCAAGAACATCTATCGTGTTCCATCCGGAAAAGAAGCGCGTGAGACCGGGTTCCAACTAACAACTCTTTATTCGGTTAACAGCAACAGTAACAGAACATTGGCTCAAGCCGCGGCAGCCCTTTATATAGAGGCTTGCCTGCCGGCTTGTAGCCAATGACATTAATTTAATCTTGCCGCCTTTGAGCGGCTTCTTGGATTGGTTCCTAATGAACCAATCCACTACTGGCCTTTTTGGCCAATCAGAACTGACTACTTGGAACTTTCCAAGTTATACAGAATATATAGATTCATCCTTCAATGGCCAGGTACTTTTCCTGTGATGGCTTCTAACAGTTTTAAAAATGTAGTTCTAATAAAACCTTATCAAATAAAATCTCTTGATTGTTCAAAGCTTCTAGCAGCTTAAAAGACTAATGGAGACTTATGCAAATAAACAGTGTTGAAAAGTCTGTAAAAAGCTTAAAACAGTGTGCTTGGTATAATGAGAAATAACAAAGCAAGCACTATTTGAATAATGAAAATGCAATTTGGTATTTGCAATCATGATGTGGATCATGGTCATCATTCTTAGTTCTTACATGCACACATGATAAATGCACAGGGAACTTTGTAAAAGTTGAGGACTTGCTCTACATGCTCTTAGAAATTCCTTCTTGTATCAAGGCTTGTTTGAGTAAAGTAGATGTTGTAGTAAGCATGGGCAGTCACAAAACGCAGCTTTGGAAGGCTTGTTGGTGAAGTGTTCCTACCATCAATCTTTCAAGATGTTGAACATCATTTCTGCTTTTTATTTCTGGACATGCAGGCACATGGGTTACATTTGGCTGTATCAGCCCAGAGGTGTCTGCAGAATTCAATGATTTTGTCATAATGGCCAAATGAGTGTTATAACATTGAGATACAAGCTCTGCAATCTTTGTTTTACCATTTGCACTCTCCATATCCACCTACCACATTTATTCTCTGAGAAGACCTAAAAGGGAAAATAGAGGCAGAAGTGACTTTTATCATGTCTCAAAGTTCACCTCATGATCAGCCAGTGAAGGAAACTCAATGGATATCAAATGAGGTTTCCGCCTACCTCATAATGGTTACTCATTCTTAAAATGCAATCTGGTACTACTTGAGCATTGACCAACCAGATGTTATTGGTAAGAAGATAATCAGCAATACACCAATAATGAAATTAACAAGTCCACCGTAACTTCGTCTCCATTTAGCACATTACTGATTCAATATAAGCAGAATGTGTGAATATCTGTGGAACTGCTGGACAGGTCTTCTTAAATATTCTTCTAAGTTTGTTAGCATGAGCTCTTATCACTCATCTATATTTCTGACTCTCATTTGTCAGATACTTCATTTCATTACATCACAATCTGTCTGGACAGCCTTGTCATTGCAATTTCCACACCCAAGCAATTTCTTTGTTTCCTTTGACAATGAAATTTTATCTCTGTGGTCACCCGGCTTAGGTTAATAGCCTGGAACAAACCTCATTTAAAATCTTTTACATAATGAGAAAGAATAAGAGAAAGACAGGGAAAAGAAGTTGGTGGCTGATATGGGATCTCACAAATTCATATGAGCTCTTGGATAGGTTCATGGCTCTTTAACAAGCAGTGGGTTGACTTGCCAGATTTTGTGTTAAGATTGACAATTGAAAAAGTAGAGTGAGCAGTTGTTGCTACATTATTACACCAGTAATTAATGCCACATAACCAGCTGCATTTATTTCATCGACTATTTTTTTCTTTTCAAACAAATTGTGTTGCTATTATTGTTCCAACCAATAATGCATACCTTAAGAAGAGAGACAACAAATATTTAGCCCTTTAAAGGAAATCATCCTAGTCAACAGTCCAACTTTGTCAAAATTAGCTGAATTGGAAGCATCAAATGAAAACGCAAATTTCTCTCGTTTTGTTGATTTTTGTTAGAAATTCCTCCATTGGAATTTAATCAATTTAATAGGCCAGATGGATAGAATGGATGGCTGAATCGTTGCACATAGAGTCATAAGTTCGGCAGCCTTAAATTTGATAAATTGTGCTGTGTTAGATGAAAATAGATAGGAGATATATTGTAGCCGGGCCTAGCAATTTCCTGGACAAGTCCATGCAGTTTTCTTGACGTTTTTCGAAGTGCTTTGTCATTGCCTTCTTCATAGACACTGGCCCAAAGCTATTAACCAGGCTTTGTGCTTAAGACGGAATTATATTTATTTATTTTGTCAAGCGATTATAAGTTAACAGGTATAGGTATAAACATAGTTATAAATACATGAAATGGGTACATATAAGAAAAATAAAAAGAAACAATAGGGCAGAGACGGTAGGCACATTGGTGCGCTTATGCACGCTCCCTACAGACCTCTTAGGAAAGGGTTCAATAGTAGACAGTCTAAGGTTAAAGTTTTTGGGGTTTGGGGAAGAAACCACAGAGTCAGGTAGAATATTCCAGACATTGACCGCTCTGTTGCTAAAGTCGTATTTCCTTCAATCAAGTTTGGTGCTGTTAACCTTGAGTTTGTATCTATTGTATGCTCTTGGATTGTTATGGTTGAAGCTGAAGTATTAATGGACAGGTAGAAATTGTAACTCACAATTTCCTGATTTCTTGCCTCGTGCCTTTAAGCACTATATCAAACTGAATTAGGAGATATATAAGGCTTAAAATTCAGGGCAGTTAGTAAGAATTCCATGTGATCATGTTTGTACAATAAAATCCTATTAATTTATAAATAAAACTGATCAAGGACAACACAAATGATGGCGAGCTGTGTGCAGCTTCCTCATGCAGAATGTAACAACTTGCCATGCCAACTCACCATAGGACAACTCGCTGTGGGCTAATTCAGTATGAGATAATTATATTTATTAGTAGTAGTAATAGTAATAATTATTATAAACAATTATTAATTAATAATTAATAATAATGATAATAATTAATAATAATAATAATTAATAATAATGATAATCATGATAATCATGATAATGATAATCATGATAATGATAATAATAATAATAATAATAATAATAATAATAATAATAATAATAATAATA
>BLBF01000055.1:9730254-9747407 GCA_015471245.1 Laticauda colubrina | reverse complement strand
TAATAATAATAATAATAATAATAATAATAATAATAATAATAATAATAGAGGAACAGAGGAAGTACAGTTATCTCACATTAAGTTGCCTTTTGGGTGAGTTGTCCCATGGAGTGTGGCCCCATATTGCGAGTTGGCCATGGTGAGTTGGCTGTGGTGAGGTGGCTGTGGTGAATTGGCTGTAGTAAGTTGGCCGTGGTGAATTGGCTGTGGTGAACGGTTGCAGGAACTGGGCTTGGTTAGTCTAGTAAAGAGAAGGACCAGGGGAGACATGATAGCAGTCTTCCAATAATTGAGGGGCTGCCACAGGGAGGAGGAAGGGGTCGAGCTATTTTCTAAAGAGCCTGTGGGCGAGACAAGGAATAATGGATGGAAACTAAACAAGGAGAGATTTAACCTGGAAACAAGGAGAAACTTTCTGACAGTGAGAACAACCAACCAATGGAACAGAAGTTGTCCACGGAAGTTGTGGGAGCACCATCACTTGAAACTTTCAAGAAGAGATTGGACTGCCATTTGTCAGAAATGGTGTAGGGTCTCCCGTTTGGGCGGGGGCTTGGACTAGATGACCTACAAGGTCTCTTCCAACTCTGATTATCTGTATCTGAGTTGGCCATGGTGACTTGGCTGTGGTGAGTTGGCCACAGCAAGTTGGTTACAGCGAGTTGTCTTAGACCCTCCTCAAGTGCCTAAGACACATGTAATCCCAAATTACCTTAATTCACCTTCGTGATTAAACATTGATTTTAGAGAATTATTTTTTCCTTCTTTTTTCAAATTATTTAATTAGTCTTTATTTAAAAAGACATCTGTTAAGCTTCAATATGGATGTTCAATATGGATGTTCTTCATGTGTAGTTAATCCATGATACTTTATTCCCACAGCTTCAACCATAACAACACAAGAGCATACAATAGATACAAACTCAAGGTTAACCACACCAAACTGAGATTGCAGGAAATACGACTTCAGCAACAGAGTGGTCAATGTCTGGAATACTCTACCTGACTCTGTGGTTTCTTTCCCAAACCCCAAAAACTTTAACCTTAGACTGTCTACTATTTACCCCTTTCCTGAGAGGTCTGTAGGGAGCGTGCATAAGCGCACCAATGTGCCTACTGTACTTGTCCTATTGTTTCTTTTATTTTTCTTATATGTACCCATTTCATGTATTCATAACTATGTTCATACGTATACCTATTATCTTGTAAGTGATTGACAAATCAAATAAATAAAATAAAATAAATAAATGTTCAGATCTTCATGTGACTCATTGGTCATTTAAGAACTTGTCCACTCCTTCATAGCAATAGAAGTTATAATTCTGGCTATATGCTAAGAGTTTCTAGTCTGGAGTTTCTAACAGTGTACAATTTATTCTTCTGCTAAATGTCAGTTTTATAACTTTGCATGATTTGTGTCAGCTATGCTTCCTAAAGCGATATATCAGCTGTTCTAAAAGCATATGACACTTTTCTTTTTCTCTTTTTAATCCCCAATCCGTATCACATGAACTCTTCATGGCTGCAGAGAACAAGATGGATCAGAAAGATAAAAAATCAAAATGTGTCTCATAACATTCCAAAATATTGCAAAAACATAGGGCCATTTTTATGTTTATGTCCATTTGCATTCATAAATGGACTATATCTCAGATTTTTGCGAGGAGAAAGTCAAACACTTTTTTGTTATTATCTAAAAAGCGAAGCCCTGGAAACATAATTCTTAAAAATGTGAAAAATTCTGCACAAAATTCTTGGCTCGTACTAAAAGAGCATGATTAGCCAGACCAAAAACCAAATGGCACTCCTTTTGGTGGTACTTACTCAAAAAGCATTGATCCATTTTTTTCATATATATTTCCTCCTAAGGAGACAGAAGTAGTTTGAAGTATTTTTTGGGATGGGGAGATGGATTTGGATGAGGATAAATGGCAGAATAATATTAGATAGACATACCTGCAATCACTTCTGAGCAGATAAATATAGAAAGAGAAAATACTTGATTAAATGAATACTGGCATGCTGGCTGGGAAATTCTGGGAATTGAAGTCCACAAATCTTCACTATGATTGTGAAATACCTTGGTGTAGTATAATGGCTAGAGACACACCACCCAAAGTTGGACAAAGGTCCTGCTGGAAATGTTCTCCATCTGCAAATCCAGTAGTAGCTGTGAACCCGGGAGGACTTCTGAATCATGGACTTATTGCTGTACTCTGTAGTATCTCTTTCCCCTTTGAAAAATAATGCTGGAATTCAGAGAAAAAGCAACTTTTATCTTGTCTGGATTGAACATAAGTCTGTTTCATCCTTTCCAGAGCTCAGTAGCTTCCAGGCATCAGGACAAAGTCAGGACCAGGATGCTAATATACTATCAACTAACATCTTACTTTCAGAAGTTGTTGGTGCTTCATCACTGGAGGTTTTTAAGAAGAGACTGGACAGCCACTTGTCTCAAATTGTATAGGATCTCCTGCTTGAGCAGGGGGTTGATCTTCTGGCCTCCAAGGTGCCTTCCACCTTTATTTTGATTGATTTGCATATTAATAATACCTGAATCAATAGATGATTTCTCCCAGTATTTTCATATAAATGTGAAACTAAAAATAGGAGAGGACATTTCATCAGGCATTTTTATTCCAGAATATATTCATGTGATTGACTGGCTATTCTTTATGTACTGTCTTTCTCAAACTCGATGTCTGCTTAACCTTCTGGTTTCTCTCTGATATTCCAATGGATTTATTCATTTTGCTTATGTCTCATTGTTGCTTGGTTGTATGTTCCCTCCAATTGAAAAGGTAAGATGGAACTCTTAATTGAAATAGCTGCTGAACAGTGGTTTGCAGAAGCACTAGTGGGCAGATATTTTTCTGAAATAAATTTGTAGGCTTCTTTAACAATGGACTTCCTTTAACTAGCTATGCAATTGCTTAGCAGTTATGCAAAAAGCACCCTGGTTTTTTATGTACTGTCAATAATAGAATATTCATTACACTTGAGAATTAGACTGAACTATGTATGATTAAGAGCTAGCAATGACATCCTTGAAATACTGTATTAGGAAACACAATAGTAAATGCAAATATGATATGTATAAACACATTTAAGACAGGTTTACCAGATCTGGTTGCCTCTAGATGTGTTAGACTTTGATTTCCATAATTCCTATCTCTGGGTACCAGAAAAGCTAATCAGATTTTTAACAGATAAAAATAGTTGTTCAGAACAGAGCTGTTATTTATAAGAGATTTGCAAATCTGTTTACCGTAGATCTGGACAATGAAATAAAGGTTGCCCCAGATAAAATCAAAGAAACTTTCACTCGATTCCATTTTAAGGTAGAAGTCTTATTCTTTATACTATATTTTTTGTATTTTTCATTTTTCATGCAGCTGTTCTACCTACTAATGAGCTACCTACAATTTTATACTTATACAATATTTTATCAACATTAAAATCTGCCCAAGCAGAGGGAAATATGTTCACAAACAACATGGTGACAATTCTATTATACCTCTCCTCCCATTTTTTAAAATAAGCATCAGCTTTCTAGTTCTATTGCATTAATTAAATCTATAATGTTCAAGTCAAACTGATTGAATGACCCACTTAAGAAAAAGCTCAACTATTTTTTACTTTACAATTTGGGACACACAGTATAAAGACAGTTTGGTTACTGGAACAATAGATGTTTTGTTTATATGTTGTGAGCTGCCCAGAGTAATTTGGAATTGGATAGCATCTAAGACAAATAAATAAACAAATCTGGAAGATTGGAATATTTCTCTCCCATGGAGAAGATTCAGTATATTCAATTATATCATCAAATGTTAATTTTTTAAAAAAAATATTTATTTGATTTGTCAATCACTTACAAGATAATAGGAATAAGTATAAACATGAATAAGAATATAGGAAATAGGTATGAATAAATGGGGACAATAGGATAGGGACGGTAGGCATGATTGTGCACTTATGCACATCCCTTACAGACCTCTTAGGAATGGGGTGAGGTCAGTAGTGGATACTTTAAGGTTAAAGGAGTGGGGGTTAGAGGAGGTAACAACAGAGTCAGGTAGGGCATTCCAGGCATTGACCACTCTGTTGCTGAAGTCGTATTTTCTGCAACTGAATTTGGAGTGGTTTACCTTGAGTTTGTATCTGTTGTGTGCTCTTGTATTGTTGCAATTGAAGATGAAGTAGTCATTGACTGGTAAGACTTTGTAGCAGATAATTTTGTGTACTAAAGTCCAACCATAGGCGACATAGTTCTGGGTTGTCCAAGTCCAAAATTTCAAGCCTGATGGTGTAGGATTATTCTATTGCGAGCAGAGGAATGTAGTACTCTACTTGTGAAATACTTCTGGACTCACTCAATTGTACTAATGTCTGATATACAATGCGGATTCCAGACTGATGAGTTGTATTCGAGCATTGGTCTAGCAAAGGTTTTGTATGCCCTAGTTAGCAATTCAATATTACCAGAGGAGAAGCTTCCTAAGATTAGATTTACAACACTTAAAGCCTTTTTGGCAATGCTGTTACAGTGAGCTCTGGCATTTAGGTTATATGATATGAGTACTTTGAGGTCCTTGACAGAGTGAGGGTCATCAATAAGATCATATCCGCCTAGCTTGTATTTGGTGTACTTATTATTATTATTTTTTTAACCAATGTGTAGCACAGAGATTTGTTGTTGAGATTTGGAGTTGCTGATGGTTCTTTTGTCCGAATACTTCCATTTTTGCTAGTGAAATGGTGCTTCATACTTGAATAAAAGGAAAACTCTGAAAGTGTGCCTACGTCTCCTGTTCTAGGAGAACGAAACTGCTCTTATTTTTTGTATGGGCTACCACTTTTGCAGATCCAGCAATAGTGAATCAGACTTTCGCTTCATATCCTGGAATGGGTGACCAGGGTGCAGACCAATTTTCAGGTTCTGCTCCATTTCTTAAAGCTCAGTGATAAAACTCATCCTAACGCTTGTAAAAGCCTCAGTTGGGGTTTAAGATACAATTTCCCTGCTTTCTATAGCGTGATGTCAAACAGTGCAAGGGGCCAACTGGGCTTCATTCTTAATGCAAGGAGCTGTGATTGACCAGAACTATGGAGTCTTGAGACCTTTGAGATTTAACTACCTGCTTGATGCAGGAATTCAGATTTAAGCAGATAGACAGTAATTCAAAGTTTGCTTGAAGACATCCAACACATTTCAACAAAAGAGTCCACTGCCATCCTTGATCTCTTACCAAAGAAAAAGGACAAGATGGGCACTGAATAATCTAATCTTGAAATTCTAATTTCTAATTTCAATCATTCGCAAAGGCTGTTATCTTGTGAATGGTTTTCCTATTCTGCTGTTTTTTTTTTAATTAAAAACCAACCCCTTTGCCCTTGTGTTCAACATTTATTTCTTTTTATTTATTTATTAGATTTTTTTATTCCACATTTATTACTTTGTAGGTAACTCAGTGTACTCTTCATCCTCCTATTTTCCCCATAACAACCATCCTGTGAGGTGAATTGGCCCAAATTCACCCACCTGGCTTTCATGCCTAAGATGGGACTAGCACTCACTGTCTCCTGGTGATTGGCCCAAAATCATTCAGCCTGCATTCATACCTACTGGGGGACTAGAACTCACAGTCTCCTGGTTTCTAGCATAGTTCTTTAACTACTAGATCAGGGGTTTTCAAACTTGACAGCTTTAAGACTTGTGGACTTCAACTCCCAGAATTCTTCCTCCAGTCATGTCAGCTTAGGAATTCTGGGAGTTGAAGTCCAGAAGTCTTAAACTTGCCACATTTGAAGATCTTTGGACTAGATCGAACTGCCTCTTGTTTGCTAAACTCCTTTCTTCCTTTCTTCTCACCTTTTCCTACATTCAATTGCATAAAAAGGTGAGGTGGAGGGAGGGATTGTAGAAATTTCCAAATTGTCCTTCTGACAAAAGTCAGCTTTGGTTAACATGATTGTGTCTTAAATTGATATTCCTTTTTATTGATAGCTGCCCTTGCTAATATTTCTCAAGTGACTCAAAAGCTTACACTCTAGCAAAGAGGGCTCACACATTACTGTTTGGAAAGAAAGCAAGAAAAAGTTGTTTTATAATATTGTGAACGTGCACCAAAAAAATCATATCCTCCATTTTCTTGATTGCCCGTGATTTTTGTGTGTGAGAGTGCTTAATTGGTCATGCACATAGTGCTTATAAAATGACATTTCTTGTATTCTGTATGTTTTTTTCCCCTTTCTTTCTCTTCCTTTTTTTTTGCCTCGCTTTTAAGTAACCAAATGCAGGAAGTGGAGTCTGAAAGGGTGCTTTGTTGAAGGCTAAGCAACATTTCAATCATTGTAGTGGTGGGAAAATCTATCTGGGTTTGTTCGTTCTTCTTATTTTTTCCTCCCTCCCCCCACCTTCTTAAAGAGAGAATTGGCAAACCAGAAAGAATAGTCTTTGTCATGTGCAAATATGTTGCCCATAAATGGTGGTGGAGGCTCTCCCTCCCAATCAATTGTCCCATGACTTTGCCAGAAGAGAAAAGCTATAAGAAAAAAAAGAGGGGAAAGAAGAAAGAAAGAAAGAAAGAAAGAAAGAAAGAAAGAAAGAAAGAAAGAAAGAAAGAAAGAAAGAAAGAAAGAAAGAAAGAAAGGCACACTCGATAGAGTTGTGAAGAATGTTTGAATGACTATTGGGTGTCAGGCATTGTCTGGAAGTGACCTCAATTCGGTACAGTAGACACCCTGGAAAGTGCAATTTGAAGTCGCAATACTGCTATTCTCTGCCATTTAGCAAAAGAGATTAGTTAAAAGGGTGACGTTTCGTGCAGAGAGTTCCAAGTATTTCATGAAACAAAAGGAGCATGAAATGTTTTTGAAGTTATTTTTAATTGAGTTGAACTAATTTAATAAAGGGCCCAAGGAAGGAAGGGGGGAGGGGGGAAGAAATCAAGGATTGTGATTGTTTTATAATTCCTCACAGATGGAATGGACATTTATAGCACATTTCTTTGGTCTCGGAGAGAACAGTAGTCCCATTTACAACTACTGTTCGTAATTTAAGCCCGCTCTGAAATGAAGTCTTTTCAAGAAGCTGACAGCTTATAAATAAATCTGTCTGATAAAATTGAGCATAAACTGCATCTGTGGTTGGTTTGCCAAAATTAATTCGACATTTAATTAGAAACTGCAGTCAAACATATTTAATAAAAAGAAAAACAGCCTTGGATAGTAAATCAAATGGATTCTGGTTTTCAGCAGACATTGGACTTTCGTCTTCTTTTTAAATAAAAAGGTAAACAAAACAATAAAGTAGAAAAATGAAGCAGTGGCCTAACCTCTGTGATCCATAAATCTATAGGGGTTGAAGCCGAAAAAATTTGAAGGGAGCTGATGTGATTATTGGAGAGAAGTGGTTAATTAATTGGCTTCAAATTCCCAGTGGAAGCTATTGTGTGACATTTTTTTTTGTTGATTCTGTAATTAGGATTTTCAGTGGTGGCATTGGAAATTTGTTGTAAACACTGACAAAAATCAATATGGTTTTTATTAGCAGTGTGGCAGAGTTCAGAGTTAGAAATGTGATTCCAGTAGTTTGCATACTTTGGACACATTAAGGCCGTAAAACGTTGATTTCCACTCACTGGCAGGATGATTTCAATAGTTAGCAAAACTGTGAGCCTGCAAAAGAGCAAATGTGGCCTGGTCCTATTAGGGATGAATTAGCAAGAGAGATGCTGGTGGGAGAACCCAGTCTACAGTCTGTTGTGGTTCACCAGCAGCCGATGCAGATGGCAGAGGTATCGGACAGTGAGGATGAAAGGGACCCAGTCCTGGAGTCTGGAGAGGACTTGGATGAGCGTCCTGCATCCGATGCAGGGATGGGGCCAGGACCATCTGGGAGTTATGTGCTGACTCCAGAGCCTCCGGAGTCTGGCAGCAGTGAGGCAGAAGAATAAAGGGAGCCTGTTCCCAGTGCGCATATGCACAGAGCTGCTAGAAGGTGAGAGCAGCTGAAACAGAAGGGATGACTCAGGACTAAGGCTGGGAGGTGATTGCCCCTCCCATAAGGGATAAAAGTCAAACCTCAGTGATGAAAGCTTTGCAGGAAGCAAAGTAATTTGATAGATTCCGAGTCCTACTTGAAGCTCTGTGTACTCTGGCTGTTTTTTTCTGGTATTTCGGTTGGTTTCTGATATAATTGGATACTTCTGTTTTTGGCAACATTCCACAGCACTGAAAGGTCTGTGCTTACCTTGGGGAACTGTTTATAATTAGTTCTGGCTGGAAATGCAAGTAATTCCCAGCATTGCAATAAAATAGTTTTTGCTTTTAAAGCAAATTTGATATTAATTCCATCTGACGAAGCCTGGGTCAGAACACTACCAAATTCATGAACCCTACAGTTTAACCCTTTCTAAAAAGAAAGTTAGAAGCCCAAAGAGGTTATGGTAGGCAACATATGACCTATGACCGACAACATATCCTGCACAGCAATCTGATGACTAGTAAAATAAATGTTCTATGACCTTCCTTTTTAAATAAATGAAAAACATTTTTTAAACAAATGCCAAATGCAATTGCAGAGCATCCTTGGAAGCTATTTAATCTTTCCAGAAACCGGTATTCTATAATGGTTGCCATTTTGGGACTGCTTACTGCATACCTTCAATATTCTAGCTGTGTTTCTGGGCCAAAATGTTTCCTATTATGGAAATATGCTACTCAGTTCGGTGTTTGCTGAAGGATAAAGAAACATCCATTTGTTGTATCTGCTGTTTGTCCAAACTTGACTGTAAGCAACGCATTAAAGAAAATTAAAATCCATTGGAAACTAAATCCAGAAAATTAGGGGTGGGTGGGGGAAACCACCCTTAATAACTCCTTTGGCAACACTGGGGCTAAGAAATATAATTAGGGCATGAATGGGTTGTCTGTCAACCCATAGTATACCTTAAGCCATGTTTCTTGGCATAGTAAAGTAGAAAAATGAGAACAGGTCACATTAGGAATGTATGTTTTAGATAACTGCAATTTCCCAGTGAAATCCAAATTTTACATAATTAGAATTCTATTTTTAATGGTAATATATTTAATTGTTAGATTTATTTTCTGTCTTTCCTTCAGGAGTTGTCAACACGTGCTTGGAGTTGGATGAGAGTCAACAGAATTCAAGGAGGGATTGGACTTAGTTCACTTGTGGCTATGTAGGGATTCTAGGTTGACCTCTCTTTTAATTCTGCCCCCAGATTCTGCCACTCTTTCTCCTACAAGAATTGAGGTGGCATATCTTCTACTTTCTCATTGTTTCTCACAACTCTGCAAGACAGGTTGGGATGAGAGAGAGAGAGAGGGAGAGAGAGAGAAACCCACTTGAACTTGGGTGCTATATCCTTAAGCAACATCTTAATTACTACATCAACTGGCTTTCAAAGACTTACTAAGTTCTTTGAGGGACCACATGTGGATGAGTCAGTAAAGGAAATGGATGTAATTGAAACAAGTTCTATATTTAGAACAAAGCCCACATTATAAACTTTGCATCCTTTTTACATTTTGATAAATTAATTTCTTTCCCTTCTGTCTCCTGGATCAGATCCAACAATGATTGTTACCTATGGCAAGGGAGAAAAAAAGTGTCCCAGCAAATTCTATTCGCTTCCCAGTGAATAATTATTTGAACCAAGAATAGGACGTTAGTATCAGGGTAATTCTGAACAGAGATTTGCAACCTGTAAGCTGCCTGCCACCCTTGGTCCTACTGAAAGAGCTCTAGGATTCTTTATTTGAAATTCAGCCTAAAATCACCTAATAACAGCCATGCAATTTCCTGTCAAAAGGGTGGGTTTCTACTGAGTGATGGAGTGAGCTCCCATTCTTACCCCAGCTCCTGCCAACCTAGCAGTTTGAATGCATGAAAATGCAAGCAGATGAATAGGTACCACTTTGGTGGGAATTGAAGAGTGTTTTGTGCCCCTTGGCATATAGTAAAGTGGGCCACATGACCACAGAAGTGTCTTTGGTCAATGCTGGCTCTCTTAGCTAAGCAACAGAGATGACCACAGTCCCCCTAGGTTGGACCCAACTGGGCTTGGGAAATATTTAATCTTTACCTTTTCTGATGAAAAACATAGGACAGGAGGCAGGAATTGCCCAGATTTGCTCCATTGATGATGTCCCAACAGCAGAGCCTTGCTCATGGTGATTTTATTGACTGTTTCCTAGTATGATTTGATTGTTTATTGTACCCTATGACTATATTTAAGTGTTGTACCTTATGATTCTTGACTCTTGATGAATGTGTCTTTTCTTTTTTACACTGAGAGCACAGGCACCAAGACAAATTCTTTGTGTGTCCAATCATACCAGGCCAATAAAGTATCCTATCCTATCCTATCCTATCCTATCCTATCCTATCCTATCCTATCCTATCCTATCCTATCCTATCCTATCCCATCCTATCCCATCCTATCCTATTCTTTTCTTTACTTATGGTTAAGAAGGTGCCATGAAATCCGTATGAAAGTCAATTTAGTTTAATGATTAATGCACCAGGCTAGAAAGCAGGAGAAGTTCTAGTCTGGGTGACTTTGGGTCAATCACCAGGAAATGGTAAATTCTAGTCCTGCTTTAACATGAAAGCTGGATAAGTGGCTTTGGGCCAATCACCAGGAGACAGTGAGTTATAATATCTCCTTAGGCATGAAAGCCGACTGGGTCACTTTGAGCTAGTCGCTCTCTCTCAACCCAACCCATGTGATAGTGTCCTAGTTGTGGAGGAAGAAGGAGCATTAGGTTATTTTATAAAAATAATGAAGTCAAGTTTTTTAATGATAAGTAATAAATAAAGTATACTAAATTCTGACTTTCAAAGATGGAAAGTGACCAGGAGGCTCAGAAGGATGGTCTAAATATTTCCCCTTGCTTCTCCCTGCCTCACATTAAGGCCACCAATGTCTGACTCCATGTGATTTGATCCTTCACTTTAGTGTGCTCTAGAAGAACCTTGCAAACGAGTTAACATCAAGTTTCAATAAGTTCCAACTTGGTTTTTCGCATCCCCAGTGTGAGAATTCTCCAAGCGGATCTCTCCATGAATTCCATGTGCTCTTTTACAGAGTCAATCCCTTCCTCCACCCTAGCCATCTGAGGGTTCTTGTGATCAGGCCAAAACAATGTGCTATATTGTGATGTGGCAAGGAGACAAAGCTACGAATGAAAGCAGATGGTATTATTTCTGTGTACAAAGCCCTGTTTGGATTTTCTGATAATTATCTGATTGATTTTTTTTTAAAGGAATCATTAGGAAGATAGCTAATACCAAGTGTGAACATGAGAGCATTCTCTGTGTGCCAGGATTTTGTTGTGATTTTTTTTTTTTTTGGGGTGGGGGAGGGTAAAGTTTGAATGAGCAATTCTTTATTTAAAAGAAGAGGTGACATGATAGCAACCTTCCAATATCTAAGGGGCTGCCCCAAAGAAGAGGGGGTCAATCTATTCTCAATAAAACAATCTATGGAATGGCTTGCCTCCAGAAATTGTGGGTGTTCTATCACTGGAGATTTTATAGTCATTTATCTGAAATAACATAGTGTCTCCCACTTGAGCAAGGGGTTAGACTAAAAGACCTCCAGGTTCTCTTCCAACTCTGTTATTCTGTAGGTCTATATCATCTTCTAATTTAGGTGTTATGGATTCAGGGGGTGTTTTTACAGAGGAGTGCCCACAAAATGGATGCACAGATTAAAGGTATAACGATAGGCTAGATGCCAGCTTTTATATCTTCTTTGTTACATCCCTGTTCATTGCTGGATACAATTCAATATGTTGGTTTTAATTTCAAAATCCTTCATGGCTGTGGAATTACCTGCACTGCCATTTTAATATGAATGGAAATATGAGAGCATAGAATGTGCGTAGGGAACAGTCTGTTCTCATCCTCCTTTAACTTATCCTCCTCTTCCTCCTCTCTAAGGGCTGAGAGAAAGAAGCTGTTTTCAACATATGCATGATACTGTTACACGGTTCAAAGTGGGGAGGGGAGAGAAGTCTTGCACTGCAATACCTACTCTACCATCTTGTTAATGTTGATTTTTACCCTTAACCTTTAAGAATGCCTATTGTTAAACAAAATAGAATTGTAGAATCAAAGAATTGTAGAACTGAAAGACAATGTGAAAATCCTCAAATACAACTCAGTTCCCCATGCAAAAATCCAAATTCAAACAAAAATATACAAAGCTGACCTGTTTAATCACAATCAGTAATGGGGAATCCATCCCACCTCTGGTTAGTTGGTTGCCAATTTTCTTTTGAACTTCAGTGACTGCGGAAAGTGTCAATTGTCTAAGTCCTGGTTGCCCAAAAGTGCTTTTTCCAAGAGGCAACTAGACTTTTTTTTCCTTTGAAACCATTTCACTTCTCATCCAAGAAGCTTCTTCAGTTCTATTTGGACTTCAATGTGAGTTACAGTATCTAACTGGACACAGCTGGGTAGACATTCTTGTGAAATAGTTCCTGTTTACCAGGTTAAAAATACTAGATTAGATGAAGGATTATCTGACAAGACAGAATGAAACCTCCAGTATTTCTATCTCATTCCGTGCACACAAGAATTTTTCTCAAATTCTGAAAATCAAGTTTGTTGAGGATCAAACTGTCAAAGGAATGAGAAGACAGGTCTTACTGGGCCAAATTTTATCAGGACTTTAGTTCTGATCAAAAGAAAGAAGAAAACAATTGGTTTTCTTCAGGCAATCAATGTGATACTACTGGAAATACTTTTTTTTGGAAGTTGTGGCTTCTGCTTACCATTGTGCAAAATACAACAATTTTAATCTCCCAGCCTTTTTTATGGAGAATTTTATCAAAACCACAGGTTTCTGCCTACAAATGGAAGAAGTGGAAGAGAAGATCTCAGTGCTTTGAAAGAACAATAAAATAACAATAAACAACATTACAACTTTTGATTTTTTAATTGAGGAATCATCTCAACCAGGCCTCCATGGGATTTTTATTATGTTGGAAGTCCTTGAAGATCTTGAAGTAGATATTCTGGTGACCAAATCAGTTGATCACAAGAGGGAGCCACTAATCTGAACTTTGCTGAGGTGTGGGGCCATCAGTTCTATAGGGTAGCCCAGGGGTCTCCAAACTTGGCAACTTTAAGACTTGTGGACTTCAACTCCCAGAATTCCTCAGCTAGTCATGCTGCCTGGGAAATTCTGGGAATTGAAGTCCACAAGTCTTAAAAGTTGACAAATTTGGAGAATCCTGGGCTAGAGCAGTATTTCTCAACCTTAGCAACTTCAAGAAGCGTGGAGTTCAGTTCCTAAAATTTCCCAGCCAACTCCCTAAAGAATTCTAGTAGTTGGGGCCCACACATCTTAAAGTTGCTAAAATTGAGTAACACTGGGTTAGAAGGCAGAGATACATTTGAATCATGAGTAAGAACTCACGACTGGCATACAGATGATGTGCAGATTTCAGAGGCCTTTAATGTAGCCTCAGTCAAATTCTCATACAAAGGAGAATTGGTAGAATTCCTACCCTTGCAATCAGCAAGGTTGCAGCTGATGTCTGTTATCGATGAAGAGAATATTTGTAAGTCAGGGTTGAACTGGTGGACACTATTGAAGTTTCCTAGTTTGGTCATGGAACGACTTCAAGAAGTCAACCAAGCTCAGGGAGCACCAAGGACCCCACTCATTTACGTCCTTCAACATTCCTCTCCCTGTTGCCCTATATGCTATTTGTTGCTACAGATTCAGGAAAGACAGTTGCTTCTTCACATAATGCTAGCATAATGTACAGTCAGGTCCTCTTGAGGACTTCAAAACATCTTTAGAAACTCCTCTTGCAGATTCTCAGATAACGTCTGTAGAAGTAGATCTCAGCTGCTGATGGATTTCAGAAGTCAAGCCTGGAATAACCAGACATTCCAAAATGGAAAGAGAGTCTAACACAGTTTCATCTCAGTGGTTTGTTGCTTAAGATGATGCAAGATGTCCTTCACATTCAATTTATCTTAATTCCAACAACTTGCTAACATGGCCCTTTAATAGTGAATATCCCTTTTAGGTGCAATTTATTACATATGAACATAATTGCAATTAATTGACCAATACTGTAGCTTTAAAAACTTAGCAAAAAAACAAAAGGAAAATGGCCTATAACAGAAAAGCAACTGAAGAAAAAGCAATGCATATAGAAGATAAAAATGGGAGGAGCTAAGGGACAAGGTAAGTTAGCAAAAAAGTGGAACATCCATGGATGGAAGTGAATTTAAAAACAATTAAGATGGTGCCCATGGCAACACAATCAGATACCTTCTCCTTTTATTTAATTAGTTTGTTTGCTGCCCATCTTGCCTCTTTTGCTTTGGACATAATAAGGGGAGGAACTTCAGTCAAGGATTTGCTGTCATCATCTTGATTTTTTTTTTACCATCACAGATGTCATGTATGAAAAATAGATTTTAAAAGATGCCTGCTACTAGTAACATCCCCAGTATTTTTTTCAAGCTGAGGCATAAAAAGCTGAAGTTCCCTTTAAATTTGTAGGAATCTGGATTCTACCTTTTTTAACATCTGCAAATGCCAAATATGTCAGCTCAGAATGAGAAAAGATCTCAAATTTGACTTAAAAAAATACTGTTGTGAACTATTTCTTCATTATGGAGTCTTTGGTGTTCTTTGAGCATGGTTGTTGACTTGCAAACATTTCATTACCTGACCAGATAACTGTTCTGACCAAGGCTTATTGAGATACTAACAAACACATGTTAGTCCCAAAACCTTTTTTTCTTTATTTCAATGGCTGTGAATTATAGTTATTCATATCCCGTAATGAATCTAAAACAGTTTGTAATAGTCCCATGGAAGTCTGCTAAAGTCCTTCAGGATAAATCTGATAAGCAAAGATTTATCTTCCTTGAAATGCTGCCACCTATTAAATTTCCAGTTAGTTATACAAAGCCAAACAGAGCACAAATTCAAACTGACCAATATGAACAAAATTGCTTTCTGCAAAGGTTCCTGTCTCTTTGCTCTTCCTTTATGTCTTATGGGAGGGCTAATCACCTTCAAGCCTTACTCCTGAGTTGCCCCTTTTGTTTTAACTGTTCTTGCCTTCTGGCAGCTCTACACATGCGCACACTGGTAACAGGCTCCCTGTGTTCCTCTGCCTCACTGCTGTCAGATTCTGGAGGCTCTGGAATCAGCACATAATTCCCAGATGGTCCTGGCCCCATCTCTGTATTGGATGCAGGACCTTCATCCAAGTTCTCCCCAGATTCCTGGACTGGCCCTTGTTCCTCCCCACTGTCTAACTCTGCTGCCATCTCCGCAGGCTGCTGGCGAACCACAAAATGAACATCTAGGTGAGGTCCCATCCTGGCCCCAGCACCTGCCCACTTAACAGTTTGAAAGCATGCAAATGTGACCAGATTAATAGGTAGCATTTTAGTGGGAAGTTAACAGTGTTTTGTGTGCCTCTGGCATATGGTCATGCTGGCCACATGACTACATAAATTGTCAAAGCTGGCTCCCTCACTCAAAAAGCAGAGATGAGCACCATGTCCAGGAGTTACACATGACTGACAGGGAAACCTTAGAATTAGAATTCTTTTATTGGCCAAGTGTGATTGGACACACAAGGAATTTTGTCTTGATGCAAATGCTCTCAGTATACATAAAAGAAAAGATACATTCATCAAAAGTCAAAAATCATCAGGTACAACACTTAATAATAGTCACAGGGTACAACAAGCAATCAAATTATACCAGGAAACAGTCAATATAGATCATAAGGATACAAGCAACAAAGTTACAGTCATACAGTCACAAGTGGGAGGGGATGGGTGATAAGGAGTGATGAGAAGATGAATAGTAATAGTAGTGCAGACTTTGTAAATAGTTGGACAGTATTGAGGGAATTATTTTTTTAGCAGAGTGATGGCGTTGGGGAAAAAAACTGTCCTTGTGTCTAAGTGGTTCTGGTGTGCAGTGCTCTATAGCGTCATTTTGAGGGAAGAAGTTGAAACAGTTTATGTCCGGGATGTGAGGGGTCTGTAGATATATTCACAGCCCTCTTTTTGACTCATGCAGTATACAGGTCCTCCGTGGGAGGCAGCTTTAGTGTATATAGACAGAAAGCAAGCCCCACAGTCACTAGCATTTATTATATTACTTAGTTGAGTCATAGAACATCTGCAAGCAAACCACCAAGCTCAGAGAGTATTAGCAACTCCACAAGTTGAACCCTGAGCTACAGACCTTCTGTTGGAACCATTTCTTAATTGAAGAGTTTTGCGTACTCTTTTGAGTAGCCTACAGCAGATCGCTGTTATGTCTTTATGCGTTTGCTCATCCTCTGATGTAGCCCATTAGGATTTTCAAATAAACACCAGTATAATGAGGCACGAAAGAATACAATAATTTATATGAAGGCTGGTTTCCATGAAAATATTGGTCACTCTACCTTGAAGAAAAAAATAATCTGTTTTCCTGCTTATATTCAGAGGATTTTCACAACATAAAAACAGGAAAATTAGGCAGGTTTCATTTATTAAATAACAACATTGTCTAATGAAAATCTCCAAGAAATCTTATTAAGGGTAGATAGAAGGGAGGAAATCAAGCAGAATTAAAAGCTGGTTTGCTTGACTCTCATAGCCAAGTCATTGTTATTAATAATTTGGTAGCTCCCAAATTTTTCATTACATGTCTTTAAAATAAATCCAGGCCTTGAAAAAGTACCTTTGGGACAGCATTCCAAATGTTTTTAAGAGGGAGAGAAATTAATCTGTTTTAGTTCCAGTGTATTTTGAACTATGTTTGTTCATAAGATAATTCCATTTCTTTTTGAAAAGAGAGGACAAGTGGTAATTATGCATGCTTTAAAATATATTCTTTTCTTGGAACATCTGAATCTATTCTGCATTATCAATTTTTAAATGCAGAATTTCAGCTTTTGAGTTGAGATTTGTAGCGCAAAGTTTGAAAAGTGTAAAATCCATTGCAGAGTGTTTCTCCATATCTTTTAACTTTCCAGTCTTGGAAAGATAGACAAGGACAATCTTGTCTATCTTTGTATCCTCAAAAATCTTTCTTTCTTTCTTTCTTTCTTTCTTTCTTTCTTTCTTTCTTTCT
>BLBF01000055.1:9667462-9726337 GCA_015471245.1 Laticauda colubrina | reverse complement strand
ATCTATCTATCTATCTATCTATCTATCTATCCATCTATCCATCTATCTATCTATCCATCTATCCATCTATCCATCTATCCATCTATCCATCTATCCATCTATCATCTATCTATCATCTATCTATCTATCTATCTATCTATCTATCTATCTATCTATCTATCTATCATCTATCTATTTATCTATCTATCTATCTATCTATCTATCTATCTATCATCTATCTATCATCTATCTATCCTATATTTCTCTCTCTCTCTCTCTATTGCTATCTGTTTGTCTCTATTTCTCTATCTCTATTTCTATATTTGTATGTATATGTGTGTGTTTACTCCACATACTGTACATACAGCTAGAAGATAGATAGATAGTATTTTTGCCTTTTTTCAAGTCCTCCCCAGAATGTATAAAACATATGTAGCTGCATATTAATTTTATTTGATTTATTAACTAAATTTATATACTGTGCATCTCAATTAAGTGATTCTGGGTAGCTTACAGCAATATAATAAAACAAGATAAACACATGATATTGCTTTCCTTTCTGCTATCCATGTTTGGAACTTTTAATATTTTCCTGAAAAGCATGCATATTTCCTTCCTTTCTTCCTTCTCCCTCCCTCCCTCCTTCCCATGAGCATTTAAATGTTTACCAAGGTTTTTATCCAATGTTGGTAATAACTGCCTTATAGCAAACACAAAATCTGGCCAAGTTTTTTTCACACAAAGTGTAAAAGAGAAGTCAAGTTAGGTGTTAATTCTGAAGGCAAATAAATACATGGCAATCAAAGATTTGAACTGACATGGGGAATGAATTTCTCTCTTTATTTCAGCATTTTTTTCTCTACCTAAAATGAATATGTCATTTTATTACAACTTTCCAAGTCCTCACAGCCTTTCGCAATATTAGGCTCATATTTCCATAAATTTCTTCTGTCTATGTTCTGCCCAGATTTTCCATTGTACAACTGCTCTAAAAGTTTTTGTACTCTATGACTAATCCTTCCCCTTCACATGCTTTTTAATGAACATTGGTGACAGCTTAAAACTTAGCCAAAGAACTGGCTAACTTCAGGATGACAACTGTGGTCAATTTTGCAATAAGCAGAAATCCATCCAATAGCTTTACCTCATATCAAGAAAAATGGCACTTGTTGGATTTTCGACTGTTGTGCCTAATATTTTAAAGCAGTTCCTGCTCTTCATGGCAACTGCGAGGCCAATAGATTTGCTAAATCTTGTTATTCTTTTCTTTTCTCCTTTTAAGAAAGGACTTGTAACCCAAAACAAGGTTTCTGGTTTGATTTTGCCAGAGCATCAAAATCAGGACATTTGTGACTGGATCCTGTAGTTTTCCATGGTCTTTCTTCTCTCAAAACATCATGCGGTGTTCCCAGGCTCCACATTTAAATTTACCACCATCATCCATTCCCCACAGTTTGGTTGGGAATAGGAAGGAAGGGTTAAGCATCTCAACAAAAATTCTGAAGATAGACCCCCAAGATTCCCCAAGATGAAGATACTGACAATCTTGAAAAAGAGCAGAGAAGATCAACAAAGATGATTAGGGGCTAAAATGTATGATGAACATCTAAGGAAACTCAGTATGTTTAGCTTAATGAAGAGATAGCTTAGGAGAGACATGATTGCAGTTTTCCAATACTCAAGGGGCTGTCACAGGGAATCAATTTATTCTCCAAAGCTCCTGAAGGCAGAACAAGAAGCAATGGATGGAAGCTGATCAGAGGGAGAGATCCAACCTGGAACTAAGAAGGAATTTCCTGACAGCTTGCCTCCCAGAGTTATGGATACTCCATCATTGGAGGTTTTCAAGAAAAATTGGGCAGTCATTTGTCTGGGATGGTATCAGGACTTTTGCCTTCAGTAAGGGGTTGGATTCTATGGTCCAGGGGTGGGATTCTACCAGTTCACACCTATTCGCTAGAACCGGTTATTAACACTCTAAGCAGTTCAGAGAACCGGTTGTTAGAAGAAATTACTGGCCTAATCCTGTAAGGAAGGCAGGAAGGAAACATTCTGGTGTTGCTTACAGAAATTGCCTCTCCGTTAACCCTTATTACATTCTTGGCAGGACTAGACTTCCTGTCTCAGGAACATCTTAGAATTTTTTCCCCTCCTTTGCTGATACTTTGCTTGTGAGGAGTGACCATTCAAAGTTATAATGGCACTGAAAAAAAGTGACTTATGACCATTTTTCACACTTATGACGGTTGCAGCATCCCCACAGTCATGAGAGGCCAGGCGAGGAGATACATGCCTCAATGTGAGTTGGCCATGCCCAGCCAATAACATGACCAGCAAGCCACGCCCACCAACTAAGCCACGCCCACAGAACCAGTTGTTTTGAATCCCACCCCTGCTATAGTCCCACCCCAGCTCTATGATTCTATAAAATCATTAATCTCCAGCGTCCACTAATAATTTATAGATTATTAAACACAGAAATAATTGGAGAAACAAGGAATGCAAAGAGTTGTACTCACACAAAGAATGCCAGCAGGCTTATACTGAGAAAAAAGACCTATTTTCTGATTTGATATCTCTCAGATCCTTTTTCTACCTTTAATTTGCCCTGAAGCGCACTGAACTTCCACTCAGGTTATGGTTCTCCAAAGTGGTTTTGAAATTGAATTAAAGTCATGTGTCAGAAGTCACAATTGTTTTCTACAATTCTGAAATGATACTCTTGCTTGGAGTTTTTTTATTCACTAATAAGTTTCTCTCAGTTTAGTTATATGAAATTCCCAAGAGTGGGATATCAGTATCCATCTAGGCTTCAGCAAAAACATATTCTTTTTGGGTGGGAACCTCTGCAAGCCTATTCAGAACTGAGGTTCGTGGCCTTTGCTCAGGCCGTCATTAATTGGAAGTCACAGAGAACATAATTCTGCCTTTGAATATATTAGTTGGATCCACCCATCACATTTAACTACGATGTGTATTTATTTGTCATTTAGTATTTATATTTACTACATTGTCATTTAGTATTTATTTTAGTATTTTTTTTTAGTATTTATTTGATTTGTCAGTTGCTTACAAGATACAGGTATAAGAATAAATATAGTTTTGAATACATGAGATAGGTACTTATAAGAAAAATAAAAAAACAATAGGACAGGGACAGTCGGCACGATTGGTGCACTTATGCATGCCCCTACAGACCTCTTAGAAAGGGGTGAGGTCAATAGTAGACAGTCTAAGGTTAAAGTTTTTGGGGTTTGGGGAAGAAACCACAGAGTCAGGTAGATTATTCCAGACATTGACCACTCTGTTGTTGAAGTCATATTTCCTGCAATCAAGTTTGGTGCAGTTAACCTTGTGTTTGTATCTATTGTGTGCTCCTTTATTGTTATGATTAAAGCTAAAGTGTTCATTTGCAGATAGGACATTGTAATGTATGATTTTATGTACTAAATTTAGATCAGATCAGAGGCGGCATAGTTCTAGGTTTTCTCGGTCTAGAGTTTCAAGTCTGGTGGCATAAGGTATTCTGCAATGAGTAGAGGAGCGGAGAACTCTTCTTGTGAAATATTTCTCGACTTTTTCAGTTGTGTTAATATCTGATATATGATGTGGGTTCCAGACTGATGAGCTGTATTCAAGTATAGGTCTAGCAAATGTTTTGTATGCTCTAGTTAGTAGTGTGATATTACCAGAGAAGAAGGATATAGGATTTGATTAACAACTCTTAATGCCTTTTTGGCTATATAGTTACAGTGAGCTCTAGCACTTAGATCATTTGAGATGAGTACTCCAAGGTCCCTGACAAAGTTTGGAACCTCAACAAGGTCTTGATTATTTAGCTTGTATTTTATTTTCTGATTTTTTCTCCCAGTATGTAAGACAGAACATTTATTTGTTGAGATTTGAAGTTGCCATTTGATTGACCATTCTGACACGTAGTCAAGGTCTTTTTGAAGGGTAGCAGCATTGTCTGTGGTGTTGAACAGCTTTACATCATCAGCGAAGAGAACGCAGTTGCTCTTAATATGATCACAGTGGTCATTTATGTAGAATATGAAGAGAGTTGTTCCGAAAACACTGCCTTGGGGGACACCACCGTAGACAGGTACAGAATTTGATAGGACGCTCATTGGGAACGGGTAGTTGACAGTTCAGAATATTATAGAAGGGCAAGCGTTGTCTTTGCATATTGTAGGAACCCAGCCATCCTGTGAGGTCATAACACGGTTGGGGTGAGCATAGCCTGTTATGTGAACTTAGAGGCTGTGTTTTATTATTGTAACTCAGATCTGGGCCTTTTGTGAACTCAACCATAGAATAGTTCATACAAGGTGACAATTGTGCTGCAATGTTGCACTCATGGATCCTTGACTGAAGCTGGACTCTAGGCAGATGTCTAAATTTCCAAGCAAACGTGGTCAAAGCTATTGTAAATCTCAGTCTTAGAAATTCCACAAAATCTTCAACATCGTACTGGAGTTTGATCATAGGATCAAACCCCTCATAGTTTCTTCTAAAAGATGAGGAGGAGGAGGAGGAGGAGGAGGAGGAGGAGGAGGAATTTTCTTTCTCTTAAAACTAAACAATGGGGGAACCTCCATCCCCATTACTCTATGCCCATATTTCTGAGATAAATGCCATCCGTGATTTCTGCATTTTATGTAGCTGTTTTAGTTATGGAGATTCCATCTATCCCAGATATGAGAACTGTGTTGTGATACTGCTACTACTTCTGCTATTATTTCTATTACAACAACTGCTAAGCATTTCTCTTCTGACCAAGGATACTTAAAAGATACTTTAATTTTTTTCCAGTTTGTTCAAATACTGAAACATGTGTACTAATTTATTTTGAAAACTTGGTGGTAAGGACCTATACTTTTGTAATCAATCATCTTTTAATTCGACTGGTGCCACCAGATTCAATGATAAAGTATTTCAATCTACCAGGAAATTTTGCTGTGCTAAATAACTATGATTTTTCAAAACAAATATTATTATCCAATAGGGCAATTGCAATTACTCACCTCTTGTTGACAAATGCAAATTGTGTGCCTCTGAGTTTGTGTGTAAGATTTCTCTGTGTTTGTATATCAGCAAGGGGAAGAAAGAAAAGAAAGAAAGAAAGAAAGAAAGAAAGAAAGAAAGAAAGAAAGAAAGATTTCCTAGTGACATTTAACAGTGTGGAAGCTTATATTTGGATTCTCCAAACTTGGCTCAGGGCTCATCCTTCCACTTATATTTTTCCAAGAGTAATTTCATATTTTCTTCTGTGCAGTTTTGGTTGCCAACATGGAGAACAGCCATTGTTGGAAGTGGGGTTGCAGCCGAGCTGGCTTTGAATAAAGCATTGGCAGAGAGAAGGGAAACCCTTCTGTGTTGAGAGGGCTGGGACATAGCTAAGTTCTTTAGCCTATGCCACTTTCCTTCTCCTGCCAACATTTTCTGGTTGCTCTTCTGCCCAATGGGTGGAGACTAGGTTGTGTAGGCCATCTTCATGTTCTTTAATTAATAACCCAACCAAAAAGTCCTATTGCAATTGTCTAACCTAAAGTGAAGAAAACAATGGAAGGAAATGCATAACTATTGATCGTGTATTAAATAATATGTTTTCTATATGTATCTGCTCTATGCATTTGATTTCCTTCCTCCTTTCTCTTATCTCCCTTCTTTGTATCCTTCTTTTCCTTCCTCCCTTCTTCTCTTCTCTGTATCTTTCCTTTCTTTCTTCCCTCCCTCCCTCCTTCCCTCTTTGTCACAGCCACCTCTCCCTTAAAAAAGTCATTCCTCTTTCCTCCTTCCAACAGAATTTTGTGCTTTGAACAATGGAAGGTGAAGCGGGAGCATTCTGAAGCATTTTTTGACTGGCAGGTTATGGTTGAGAAAACTTCATAACTTCATAATGGACCCATCCTGTAGAGCTTTTAGAAAATAATAAAAAAAATGAAATAAGTTCGAAAACTAAGAGAAGAAAGGATTTGGGGAGACAGGTTAATAGTTTAACTTGTATTCAGACACTCCTATCAAAAGGACAGGACATTTTCACTATTGAATAATACAGGAATCTTCTGAGGGAAAGCAAAAATGAGACAGGGTGTTCAAGTTCTACAGGTTGACAGATATTATTGTACTATTCAGACA
Source organism: Laticauda colubrina (assembly GCA_015471245.1). NCBI lineage: Eukaryota > Metazoa > Chordata > Lepidosauria > Squamata > Elapidae > Laticauda > Laticauda colubrina. The sequence goes on along the minus strand of BLBF01000055.1, from coordinate 9,720,217 downwards.
TTTAAAAAGGAGATAATCATAGATGGCTTGTACCAATCTTAGACTGTGAATGTAATTGTAGAATAAAAACAACAACAACCCTGCGGATTTTATTCCGCTAGATGTTGCCAACTACAGGGGAAGATGCTCATCTCCATTTCAAGGCCATTGAGCTAGCGCTGTCCAAAGACATTTCCACTGCCTTGTGGTCAGCATGACATCACGGAGTGCCATTACTTTCCCACTGGAGTGGTGCCTATTTATCTATTCACATTTTCATGCTTTTGAACTGCTAGGTTGGCAAGAGCTGGATGAGGATGGGAGCTCACCCTTTCATATGGTGCTGGAATCTCAAACCTAGGCTGCCTGCTTTCCAGCCAACAGCTCAGCATCTTAACCACTGAGCCACCACCCTGCCTAATTATGGAATATCAATAACAAGAACAGTAATAACAGTTGCAGTGGGGCTGAAAGGAAATGTTCTTACGTTGGGTAACATGTTTCAGATTTATCTCTTGAATATAAAATTTGAAGATAGACTGGGAGAGCTTTACTTTCCCATCTCTCTAGGTTGCTATGGAAGGCCCACATCTCTCTTAGTTACATTAGATGCCAGATAGTGCCAAAGGCCAGTGTGGAAGACAAATATATGCCTAGAATGCAGCAGTATTTCATTTTTAAAGGAACGAAAGCTGGAGATGTTTTAAGGGAGTGAATCTTCTGCATCAACAGGGTTCGACTACATGATGAGATTGAGAGACCCTTAATGCACTTCTAATGTTGTTACTCTATGATATGGCCATCACACCAAGAGATCTTGCTAATCTCAGAACAAAACCAAGCAAGTTAAAAAGGTAAAAATTCCCCTCACACATATGTTTAGTCGTTTCTGGCTCTAGGAGGCAGTGCTCACCTCTGTTTCAAAGCCAAAGAGCCAGCGCTGTCTGAAGATGTCTCCGTGGTCATGTGGCCAGCATGATTAAACACTGAAGGTTCACAGAACACTGTTGTGATGGCCCGGGGCGTGGCACAAAGGCAACACAGTCAAATAAGCGATAAGAGTCCCTTTATTATCTCCAATTTTGTCCCCAATGTCTAGGTTACCTTTGACTGGAGAAAAACTCTCCTGGGAACAGCCTCCAACTGTCGAAAATTCAGTCCAAAACAAGATACACACAAACTGTAACTTAAAATACAAGCAAACCAAACTGAAGCAATTCACTTGACAGGGCAGGAGAAGGAATTTCAGACTTGAAAGCCTGACAAAACTCACACAGTTGGGAAGATGCCAGGAACACAGATAAGCCATGACAATACAAGATAAACTCACATTTGCTCCTAACAGCTTGCTGCACGCAGCTTCCTTTTTTATACACTGTGTTCCCAGCTGCAGCTAATGAAGGGAATCAGGGCCCTTTCCTCTCCCATAAGCCATGCAATCTATGTTGCTCCCTACTCCATTCCTCCCTGCATGCCCTTGAATGAAGAGTGGGTGGCCTGAGTCTTCCTCTGAATTCCCTCTCCTTTGCTCTACCTCTCCCCTGCTCTGCCCAGCTGAACTTTGCCCTTCCCCAGTTTCTTCCACAGCCAACAGAGCTACATTCCCACTCCTTGTCAGCTGTTCAGATTCTTCATCTGAGTCAGATTCCGACAGGGGCATGACAGCTGTTACCTTCCCACCAAAGTGATCTCTATTTTTCTCCTTGCTTTTTAAAATGCTTTCAAAAGGTTAGGTTGGCAGAAGCTAGGACAAGTAACGGGAGCTCACTCCATTATGTGACCCTAGGGATTTGAACCACCAAACTGCCAACCTTTCTGATCGACAAGCTCAGCATCTTAGCCCCTGAGACCCTTAAGCAAGTTGGATATGGTTAATACTTGGAATGGCAAACACAAGGGAAACCTGTAGGCTTGAGTGGGAAATTGGAAAAAAAAAATCTACTAAAAATAATTTGAGTATAGCAACATCTTCACCAGATATTGAAGTTAACTTGAGAGCATCTTTACCTTAATATTTGGCATACAGGTGATCCTTGACTTACAACCAGAATTGAGCCCCCAAATTCTGCTGCTAATTGAGAGAGTTGTTAAGTGAATTTTGCCTCATTTTACTGTCTTTCTTGCAATGGTTGTTAAGTGAATCACTGCAGTTGTTAAGTTAGTAATTGTTGTTCTGTTGTGGTTTGTTGTGGTTTGTTCTGTTGTTCTGTTGTGGTTTGTTCTGTTGTGGTTGTTCAGCAGGTGTGGACGCTGAGGTCTCAGATAGCAAGGACTTGGATGAGGGGCCTGCATGTGATATAGGGAGGGACCAGGACCATCAGGGAGTGGACTGCTGCTTTCAGAGATTGTGGGGGCTGGCAGCAGTGAGGAAGAGGTTCCCGAGGAGCCTGTGCCCAAGTGCACACGTGTGTAGGGCTGCTCGAAGGAAGAGCAGCTGCAGCAGCACGGGTGACTCAGAAGTAAGGCTGCAAAGAAAAGTTCCCTCCCTCAAGAGATAAAAGCCAGCTGAGAAACCGGAGTTCTTTGCAGGAAGCAAAGAAGTTTTTGCACTCAAGCCTCATGGACGTTCAGAATATCTTGGTTGGTGTTTGGAGACTCTTTGTATTTGAAATCTTCCTTAGTAACTTTATCTAGTGTTCTTAGAAGCCATGCACCACCTTGGCAAGGCTCGTTCTTGTCTGAGACAATTAGTTTGAAACAGCCTTTTAACCATGAAGGAAGAGAATTCATAAAGAATCATTAAAATATTTTTCTGTTACCTCTGTTTTGTGTTTGTTTCCTTGAAACAAGGTTTGGGTCAGAATACTCATTGACTTTGCATGTCAGAAGGTCACAAAAGGTGATCACATAACCCCGAGGCAATACAACCATCACAAATATGAGTCAGTTGCCCAACTTCTGAATTTTAGTCATGTGACGATGGGGATGCTTCAACAGTTATAAATGTGAAAAACAGTCATAACTCTCTTTTTTCAGTGCCATTGTAACTTCAAATGGCCACTAAACATAAGTCGAGGATTATCTGTGCATTGTAAATTTTTTTGAGAGATACTGGTTGTGGCTCATGGTGGCAGAAAATTATGTTCTTCAACTACCTTCAAGCTCATATTTCTGTAGAAGATGCTAAAAAAACAAACAAACTTATTTTTGCCTGGTGGTTCAGTGATGCAAGCTTGGAGCCAAATTGTGATCTTTAGAGATTTAATATTACTGAGAAAACTGAAACAAAATGCCATCTTGTGTTTGACTATCTTAACAGATAACAGATAATCAGAGTTGGAAGGGACCTTGTTGGTCATCTAGTCCAACCCGCTGCCCAAGCAGAACGCCCTACGCCATTTATGACAGATGGGAGCCCAATCTCTTCTTGAAAGTCTCAAGATCTTCCTACAGATTTTCCTGCCCAAAAGTAGCCCTCCCATTTTCTATTTTTTTTTCTCATGTTTCTTTTTTCTTTTTGGTTAAGTTTTATTGATTTTTAAGGACAAACAAAAAACAAACAAAACATAAAAACATCCAACTTTCTTCCATAAATATACAAGCAGTGTGTCAGTTGGTTTACAAATTTTTGTGCATTGATTTAATAGTCTCAATTACAGTTACATTACATAATAACTCATATTATCAGAAATTGAATATCCTAGTATTATTATTAATCAATCATTTGACTATAATTTTGTTCATTCATACTTTGCGAAACAGTTATACTTTGCTTAGTTTATTTTATAACAATTCATATAGTCCTTCCAAATTTATCCTAAAAACATTTTATATATGTAATAATAATAATAATGGAAATACATCTTTATATATTCATTATTTTCTATAATTCTACATATTCTATTACTATATTTTGTTATCTAGCCATTGATAGAAAAGGTCCCAAATTTTGTAAAATTGTTTATCCTCTTGTTCTCTAATTTCAAATGTCAATCTACTCATTTCAGCACATTCCAGTATTTTCTTGATAATTTCCTCTTGCAATGGTATTTTCTCATTTTTCCAATTTTTAGCAAATACAATCCTACTGCTGTTAATACATTTACAATCAAATATTTTAAATCTTTGTATGTATAAGGTAGAATTACCAATAAAAATATATCTGGTTTTAATTTTTTTTCATTTTTTCCAACCACGTATGGATTTTAGTCCAATATTTTTTTGCAGCCGCAGAAGTCCACCACATATGGTAACATGAGCCAGGTGTCTGATGACATGTCCAACATTCTTCGGATTTATTCCTGAACATTCTTGCTATTCTTGTCGGGGGAAAATGCCACCTGTAAAATACCTTATACAAATTTTCTTTATATGCTGTTGACATTGTCATTTTATAATTTTGAGACCACAATTTTTGCCATTTCTCTAGATCAATCCTATATCCAAAATTCTTCCCCCAAGCAAATATAGTTTCTTTAATTTGTTCTTCTTCTAGTTTGTTTTCTAATAAATATCCATACAATTTTTTAATCACCTTTTCATCAGTACCTGTCAAAATCTTCTCTAAATCAGTCAATTTATTATAGAAACCTTCTGTTTTAAAGTCTTTTTATTTTTTATTAGTTTCTCAAAACATATTATAAATAGAAAATACAAAACAAGGGAGGAAAAGGGAAGAGGGAAATATAGGGCAAGAGGAAAAAAAAAAGAAAAAAATCATTGACTTCCCACTCCTTTTGGTGCAATAGAATAAGACAATAGCATCAAACCTCTTTTACTTTTATATAAGAATATACAGATCAAGCCAGAGACTTTTCTTTAGGATTTAGTGGAAAAAGACTTGGGGAAAAAAATTGGGACTGTGATGTTATATACATTGACGGCAGCAAGATTACTTTATGCATAAAAATGGAAGGACACTTTGATTCCAACAATGTATTGAATGGCTGCAAAAGTTGATGGAGTTAGCAGAGATGGCTAAATTGACTGTTCTTGTTCCGTCTGGAAAAACGCGAGGTAGACCTGGTGCAACAACAAGTCTTTATTTCAATTATAGTTACAAAACGGAACATTGGCTCAAGCTGTGACAGCCCTTTTATATGTTTCTGTCTGCCGGCTTGTAGCCAATGACAAGCATTTGGTTTTACCGCCCTTGGGCGGCTTCGTGGATTGGTCCCTATTGAACCAATCCCCTTTTAGGTTTTGTTAACCAATCAGAATGAAGTATTTGGAGTCTACTATTATTTATACAGAACACCCCTCCCCTCTTAGTTCAGTCCTATGTAGTGACGTAGTCACGCAGGTAGGTGGGGCTGCTTTTGATTCGACTGGACTTGCGCGGTTCATTTCTGTCGGAGACTTCGACCGGTTCGGATGGGGTTGCTGTTTCTCCAGTCTTTCTCCATGGAACCGTCTGGAAGGGTGAGTCAGCCATTTTACTACTGCCTGAGTTTCTTAGGCCGGCAGTTTTGCCGCTCCCTCCCGTTTCCTCCGAGCAGGTCGAAGTGGCCTGGCTGGCCCCTTCGAATGGACTCTTCTCGCAACTTTCTTCAAACAGTGAGTCTTTTATTTGCTCTTTTTGATTGTTATTGTTTTCGGAGTTTAATTTAAATGGTTCTTTATTGATTTCTCGCATTCCCCCCCCCTCTTTGGTTTGAATTTTGTCGTGTTTTTCTATGTGTGGTTGTGTGTTTGCATTTCGTTCTATGTTTTGGGAGCAAAGCTGGTCTATGTGCCGCTTCCATTTCCTGCTGTCGTCTACCATGAGTCGGTAGGATTTGGGGCCTGTTATTTGTGTAATTTGTCCAGGTAGCCATAATGGGTCCCCAGTAAATTTTTTAGCATAAACTAAGTCGCCTATTACAAAGGTCCTGCATTGGGTGGAGGAGTCGGGGGGGTTTTCTGGTGTGAAATTTGGGTGCAATCTATCTAGATGCGACCTTAGTTTCCTTCCCATCAGTAATTCTGCTGGGGTTTTGTTGGTTGTAGTACTGGGTGTGATATGTTGGAGGGTGAGTAATCGATTTATTTTATTTTGGACATTCCCAGTGTCCATTTTTTCTAAACCCTCCTTGGTAAACTGACCATTCTCTCTGCCCTACCTTTTGCAGCCGGGTGGGCCGGCGCGGTTAGGGCATGTCTTATACCTAGGGAGGCTAGGTATTGCTCAAATTGGAGAATGGTTAATTGTGGCCCATTATCGGACACAAGGACGTCCGGTAGGCCATGAGTTGCAAAGAGTTTGTCAAGTTGTTTTATAACGGTTTCTGTTGTCGTAGATGGCATAATTTTTACCTCCAGCCAATTAGAGTATGCATCCACGACAATCAGAAATGTATGCCCCTTGGTAGGACCCGCAAAATCGATGTGGATTCGTGACCAGGGGCCTCTTGGGGTTTCCCAGTCTCTTATGGGTGCTTTTGGCGGGGACGGCCTGATTCTTTGGCATTTATTGCACGAATTTACCCAGTATTCGATGTCCCTATCTATACCCGGCCACCAAACGTAGCTTCTAGCAAGGCTTTTCATTTTAACTATTCCTAGGTGGCCTTCGTGAAGCATACCCAGTACCTTGGTTTGTAATTTGTTAGGAATAATTACCCGATCACCCCACAATAAACAACCTTTTTGGATTGAGAGTTCAGTTTGTCTGGTCCAGAAAGGTTTAAAGTTCTCAGTTTTTTGGTTTTCCGGCCAGCCTTTACCTACCCAGTTAAGTACGCGAGCAGTCAATGGGTCTTTTGCGGTGGCTCTGGCGACATCATTCGCAGATATGGGTAGATCGGGGCAAGTATCTATTTGTAATGCTGTCATCGTTGGTGCCGGGTCTTCCTCTGTTGATGGCAATGGTGCTCTGCTCAAAGTGTCTGCATGGGAAATTTGTTTCCCTGGGCGATGTGTCAGAGTATAGGAATAGGCTGCCAGGAATTCTGACCATCTAGTCATTCGTGGGGACAGAATATTCGGTGTGGGTTTGTTTCCCGCCAAAATTCCTAGTAGCGGTTTGTGATCTGTTACAATTTGAAAAGTTCTTCCATATAGGTACTCGTGGAAGCGTTTCACTCCGGCGACAATTGCTAGAGCTTCTCTGTCCAACTGGCTTTAATGATGCTCGGCTTTGGACAGGGTCTTAGAATAGTATGCGACGGGTGCCTCTCTCCCATCAGGCAATTGGTGGCTCAGGATGGCACCGACTCCGAATGGCGAGGCGTCGCAGGTCACCGTCAATGGCAGTGTATTGCTAAACTGGATAAGAACGGTGTTTGATGTTAATAAGTCTTTTATTCCTTGGAAAGCTTTTTTTTCTCTAAGCCCCCATGTCCAAATTGTTTTCTTGTCCAGTAATCGATGCAATGGTTCCGCTATTGTGGCTTTTTGGGGTAGAAACACATTATAAAAGTTTATCAGTCCCAAAAATGCATGCAGCTCAGTTTTATTCCTTGGTTCTGGTGCGTCTTTTATAGCTCTTACTTTTTTTTCGGTGGGGTGTATGCCCTCTCCATCAATTAAATATCCTAAAAACTCGACACGATCAGTCATTAGGCAGCACTTTTCTTTCTTTCCTTTAAGGCCAGATTCTCTGAATTTATTTAGGACCTCTTTGAGTCTTTTCTTTAGTTGTGTTGCATCTTTGGCTGAATTTAGGATGGCGTCAAAGTATGGCACGACCCCTCTTATGCCATTTAACAGGCGTTCCATGAGGCTCTGGAAGAGAGTGCAGTAGGTGTTGCACAACTGGCACTGGGTATGCACTCTGTTGCAACGCGTGGTTCAGGGTAGCCTTGTAGTCGCCACAGATTCGAACCGACCCGTCTGGCTTAATTGGTGTCACAATTGGTGTTTCCCATTTAGCGTGGTCGACCGGTTCTAAAACCCCTTGATCTATCAATTTATTTAGTTGTTCCTCTATTTTTTATTTTAAAGCAAAAGGAACCTGTCTGGCCTTTAGTCTTTTAGGGGTTATCTGTGGGTCTAGACTAAACGAAATGGGGGTTCCCCGATACCTGCCTAGGGAGCCGTCGAAGATGTCCTGGAATTCTCGGATCAGGTCTTCTTCCCAGTCAGTTGCGGCCACCTGGTCTACTCCGGTCATCCCGATGCCCAATGGTGCGAACCATTCGATACCCAGGAGGCTTGGTCGATCTCGGTTGACTATTGTTAATGATAGTACTGCGACATGTTGCCTGTAAGCGATTCGAAAATGTCCTAGGCCGATTACAGGAATTCGGTTTCCCTGATAATCTTTGAGGGTTAGTTTTTGTCACTGGAGTTCCTTAATTTTGATGTCAGGAATTAGTTTTTTGAGGGTGTCCCACGACACCATGGATAGGAACGATCCAGAATCAACTTCCATCTCGCAGGGGCTGTCTTCGATTTTTACAACTATTTTTACTTTCTTCCTGCTTTCCGTCTGAGCACTTCCGATAGTGAAAGTTTGGTATGCTTTCTCCCGGTTAGTGGCTTGCCTGTTTCGCTGCCACTTTCTCTCGGAGAGTCTTGGCTCAGGTTTTGCTGGGGAGTCGTTTCGTCTCTTTGGGCTGTTATTCTTTTTGTTTCTGCAGACTTTCTCGATATGCCCCCTTTTCTTGCATGCTCTGCAAATGGCATCGAGGAATCTGCAATCGGCTCGGGATGGTTTCCCCCGCAGCCAGCACATTCCCGCCGATTTCTATTTTTGCGCCCTTTCTTGTTAGCGTATAGGCGGTGGATTTCGTTGTCTTCCTCCCCGGAATCTGACGTCTCTTCGAGTTCTTCGTAATGAGTGGTTGTGGGAGGTTGTATTTTTTCCTCTGGCCGGGCTTTTTTCATTGTTACTTGCATTCATTTGTTTCATCTTATCTGCCGATTTTTTGGCGGCTTCAGCAGCCAAGGCTTCTGCAATCACTTCAGCTACTGATATGTTGGGTTTGTTCAGTAGCTTGCTCTGTATGGTTGAGTCTCTTAACCCCAATATCACTCGATCCTGCATCGCTTCATCTAAGTTAAGAAACTCGCACGCTCCCCCTATTTGGCGTAGTGCGGCTACAAAATCAGCGATGGTTTCGCCTTCTTTCTGGTCTCTCCGATAAAACTCATGCCGCTTTATCAAGTTTGACACCACCGGTGCATAATGGGCCTTTAATGTTCTTTGGAGCTCGGTCCACGTCAGTTGTTTGACATCTCGGGGCTTTGCCAAAGCCTTGGCCATTTTAAAAATCGCGGGCCCACAGTGTGTCAAGAGGACAGCTCTTTTTTGCTGGTCTGAGATTTCCTCCATCTCATTGCTCTCTAGGTACATCTGGAAACGGTCTACGTAAGATTCCCAATCTTCTTCATTGGGGTTGAAGGGTGCAGGCGGTGCATTGTTTCTGGCCATTTCTCTTTGTCTGGCTTGCCTGTCACCGCGTGCTCTGTCTCATGTTTAGGACGATCCCATCCTTGTCGCCAGTGTTCTGTCCGGAAAAACGCGAGGTAGACCGGGTTCCACAACAAGTCTTTATTTCAATTATAGTTACAAAACGGAACATTGGCTCAAGTCGCGACAGCCCTTTTATATGTTTCTGTCTGCCGGCTTTTAGCCAATGACAAGCATTTGGTTTTGCCGCCCTTGGGCGGCTTCGTGGATTGGTCCCTATTGAACCAATCCCCTTTTAGGTTTTGTTAACCAATCAGAATGAAGTATTTGGAGTCTACTATTATTTATACAGAACAGTTCTGATAAAAGAAAAGAACACAATGACTTTTGTTTCTCCTTGGAAACCGCTTCTGGACTTTGTGCTTGAGTTGGGGGGAAAAATGAAACTTTGATTTGGGGTTTTGCCAATTAGATAGGTTTGTTGTTATTGAAATGACTGTTCTGTATAAAATGGTTTACTCCAAATGTCTCAAATATGATTGTCCAGAAAGGCCGGCATGGGATTGGTTCACTAGGAACCAATACAGAAGAGCCGCCAAAAGGCGGCAAAGTCAAGAAATTGTCATTGGCTACAAGCCGGCAGGCAAGCTATATGTAAAGGCTGCCGCGGCTTGAGCCAAACTGTTCCATTTGCGATAACTGTTGAAATAAAGACTTTTGCTGTTGGAACCTGGTCTACCTTGCATTTTTCCAGACGGAACACTGGCGACGATGATGGGATCGTCCTAAAACGTGAGACTGTGCACGCAGTGAATTGTAATCCAGGCTTGAAGTGATGGCGGGAAATAATGCACCGCCCGCACCTTTCAATCCCAATGAAGAGGATTGGGAATCCTACGTAGACCATTTTCAAATGTACTTAGAAAGCAATGAGATGGAGGAGATCTCAGACCAGCGTAAGAGGGCTGTCTTCCTAACACATTGTGGACCAACTGTGTTCAAGATGGCCAAAGCATTGGCGAAGCCCAGAGATGTAAAACAAATGACCTGGCCTGAACTCCAGCGGATGCTAAAGGCCCACTACGCACCAGTAGTGTCAAATCTCATCAAATGGCACGAATTCTACCGAAGGGACCAAAAAGAAGGTGAGACCATCGCTGACTTTGTGGCAGCCCTCCGACAACTGGGGGTAGCGTGCGAGTTCCTGAACTTAGATGAAGCCATGCAAGATCAAGTGGTACTAGGCTGAAAAGACTCTAATTTACAAAGTAAATTGCTAAATAAACCCAACATAACAGTGGCTGAAGCAATCGCAGAAGCCACAGCCGCAGAAGCCGCGAAAAAGTCAGCGGCCACTATGACACAAATGAATGCGAATAATGACGAAACGATCCTGTCCAGAGGAAAGAAGCAAGTTCCCGCCACCACACATCACGAAGATTTTGATGAAATATCAGAATCTGAAGATGATGACGATGAGGTCCACCGCCTGTACGCCAACAAAAAAAGGCGTGAAAAAAGAAACTGGCCGGAATGCGCCAGGTGCGGAGGAAACCACAATCGAGCCGATTGCAGATTTCTTGATGCCATCTGCCGAGCTTGCAAGAAAAGGGGACACATCGAGAAAGTCTGTAGGAATCGCAAAAATAACAGCCCTAACAGACGCAGTAACTCTCCTCCACAAGCTGAATCGAAACAAGCTGAGAGAAAGTGGGAGCGCAACAAACGAGCGAGTAACCGAGAAAAGACCCATCAAACTGTCACTATCGGAAGCGCTCAGACGGAAAGCGGGAGAAAAGTCAAAATCATCGTAAAAATTGAAGGTAGCCCCTGTGAGATGGAAGTCGATTCAGGATCTTTCCTGTCAATGGTGTCGTGGGACACAATCAGACGACTGGTCCCAAATATCAAACTAAAAGAACTCCAGAAACAAAAATTAACTCTGAAGGACTACCAGGGGAATTGAATCCCTGTGGTAGGTCTAGGACATTTCCGAGTCACCTACAAGCAGCACATCGAAGTCCTGCCTCTAACAATAGTCGACCGAGACCGACCCAGCCTCCTGGGCATCGAATGGTTCGCACCATTGGGCATCGGAATGACCGGAGTGGACCAAGTAGCCACAACCGACTGGTAAGAAAGCCTGATTCACGAGTTCCAGGATGTTTTCGATGGCACCCTAGGCAGGTACCGGGGGACCCCAATTTCCTTTAATTTAGACCCCCAGGTGGCCCCTAGAAGATTAAAGGCCAGACGAGTTCCTTTTGCGTTAAAAGCAAAAATAGAGGAATAATTGAATAAATTAATTGACCAAGGGGTCTTGGAACCTATTGACCATGCTAGATGGGAGACGCCAATAGTAACACCGGTTAAACCTGACCGTTCTTATCCAGTTTAGTAACACACTTCCATTGACGGTCACCTGCGACGCCTCACCGTTTGGAGTCAGTGCCATCCTGAGCCACCAATTGCCAAATGGGAGAGAGGCACCCGTTGCTTATTACTCAAAGACTCTTTCTAAAACAGAACGTAACTATAGTCAACTAGACAGAGAAGCCCTGGCAATTGTCGCTGGAGTGAAACGTTTTCACGAATACCTTTATGGAAGAACATTTTTTATTGTAATGGACCATAAACCGTTACTAGGAATTCTGGTGGGAAACAAACCTACACCGAACATTTTATCCCCACGGATGACTAGATGGTCAGAATTCCTAGCAGCATACTCTTACACATTGACACATCGACCCGGGAAGCAAATCTCCCATGCAGACGCATTAAGCCAAACACCGCTGCCGACGACAGAGGAAGACCCGGCGCCAATAATGACCACCCTGCAAATAGAAACATGCCCCGAACTGCCAATATCTGCAAATGATGTCGCCAGAGCCACCGCAAAAGACCCAGTGACTGCCCGCATATTAAACTGGGTAGGTAAAGGCTGGCTGGAAAACCAAAAAAACTGAAAACTTTAAACCTTTCCGGACCAGGCAGACTGAACTTTCAATTCAAAAAGGCTGTTTATTGTGGGGTGATCTGGTGGTAATTCCTCCTAGACTACAGACTAGAGTGTTGGGCATGCTTCATGAGGGCCACCCTGGTATTGCAAAAATGAAAAGCCTAGCTAGGTGCTATGTCTGGTGGCCTGGTCTAGATAAAGATATCGAATACTGGGTTGCTACTTGCACTAAATGCCAGAAAACCAGACCTTCCCCACCACAAGCACCCATAAGGGACTGGGAGACCCCACGAGGCCCTGGTCTCGGGTCCACATTGACTTTGCAGGTCCTACTAGGGGGGATACCTTTTTAATTGTCATAGATGCATACTCAAATTGGTTGGAAGTTGTAGTAATGTCATCTATGACAACCGAGGAGGTCATTAAACAACTTAACAAACTCTTCGCAACCCATGGATTGCCGGACGTCCTGGTGTCTGACAATGGGCCACAATTAACCGCCATACAATTTGAGCAATACCTAGCCTCCCTAGGTATATGCCATGCACTAACCGCGCCGGTTCACCCAGCAGCAAATGGTAGGGCTGAGAGAATGGTCAGGTTTACTAAAGAGGGTTTAGAAAAAATGGACATTGGGGATGTGCAGGATAAAATCAACCGTCTACTCACCCTCCAACATATCACACCCAGCACTGTAACCAACAAAAGCCCAGCGAAATTGTTAATGGGGAAAAAACTTAGGTCACAATTGGAAAGGTTACATCCAAATTACACTTTGGAGAGACCCGCCGATTCCTCCAGCCGTTTCTGCATGTTTGAAATCGGCGACCTAGTCTATGCAAAAAATTTCACCGGGGACCCATTATGGCTTCCAGCCACAATCACACAAATAACAGGCCCCCGGTCCTACCGCCTAACCGGAGATGATGGCAGGGAATGGAAGCGGCACATAGACCAGCTTTGTTCCCAAAATATTGAACAAAATACAAACTCACGACCCCAAATAATAAAAATCGACGAAAACAAAACCAAAGGCGGGGGGGGAAATACAAGAAAATAATAATAAAGAACTTTTTAAAATAAATCCAGAACATCTAACTAATCAAAAAGAGCAAAAAAAAACTTACGGTTAGATGAGACTTGCGGGAAAAATCCAGACAAAGGGAAACCCATCCTGGAAGGGGCCAGCCAAGACAGCTCGACCTGCCCGGGAAAGCCAGGAGGGAGCGGCAAAACCACCAGCCTGAGAAACTTAAGCGGTAGCAAAATGGCTGACTCACCCTTCCAGGCGGTTCCATGGAAAAGGGCCGGAGAGACAGCAACCCCATCCGAACCGGTTGAAATCTCCAGTGAAAATGATCCGCACAAATCCAGTAGAGTCAGAAGAAGCCCTACCTACCTGCGCGACTACGTCACCCACGTAGGACTAAACTAAGGGGGAAGGGGTGTTCTGTATAAAATGGTTTACTCCAAATGTCTCAAATATGATTGGCCAGAAAGGCCAGCATGGGATTAGTTCACTAGGAACCAATCCAGAAAAGCCACCAAAAGGCGGCAAAGTCAAGAAATTGTCATTGGCTACAAACCAGCAGGCAAGCCGTATATAAAGGCTGCCGCGGCTTGAGCCAAACTGTTCCGTTTGCGATAACTGTTGAAATAAAGACTTTTGCTGTTGGAACCCGGTCTACCTCGCGTTTTTCCGGACAGAACAATGACTAGTAGATTTTTTTTTTCCCTGGGCTCCAGAAAATCTCATGGCATTCTGAGAAAATAACAAAGGCATTTGAATGGGGAGAGGATTCCATAGCGAACGATAGACCTTTCAGATATAGCCCTTGGTCACCTTGTAATTAAATAAATGCAGTCATGCCACATTTCACCATTGAATTATCTCCTCTCTGGGAAGAGCCTTCATACGCAAATTCTGTTTCATCAGATTAAACAAGAACTAGTAAAGGGGGAAAAAAAATACAAAAGACTCTCAGCCTGGCACAAGGTGGGTTTTGAAAAATTGCAAAGAAGTAGCTGGGGAGTGAATACATTATGCAACTAAATTTATTGCCTAGATTTATGATCCGGTTCAAGTTAGCCCCAGGTTTTAACTTTAAAAATAAAGCAAAAGAAGAAATGGACTGCGATCCTTCTTCATCCATGAAACATGTGGTTCTGTTTTCTCAGTTTAAACTCTGCACTCTGCCAACCACCGAATTTGGAGTTAATCCTTCTTAACACACTGGCATTTACCTTTGAGCAAACTTGCTTAGGTGGTCTATCAGTACAACTATGGAGTGGCAACTTTATTTTAGGGAGAGAAGCTTGCTAAATCAACTTCTTTAGCACTCACTCTTCTCCTCCTCCCACGGCCTGGTACTCATAACTTACTTTTCATTTACCATCCCCTCTTTAACTGCTCCTAAATGCACACTTCTTTCCCTCCAGCATTGACCTTAGGTGGTCCATGCACATCGAGAATGTTATTCGGAGTGAAGTAACACCAGTAGTCAGGAAGGAACAATGTAAGGGATGCCAGTAAAATAAATCTCGTATTTCCTGTTCTGAGAGCGAGCCAAAAAAGCAAAGAGGAGGTTGCAAAGGAGGAGCTCCTGCTGAGGTCCAAATCATGGAGATACATGGGACAGGCATCACCACAACCCAACACACCACAAAAACAAACTTGGAGCGACAAGGAAATGGACAGCAGAAGTAACCCGAAATGTTTCATGTAAGACTAGAAATTCTGTGTGGCACACATACTGGATAATTATTTCTGGCTTGCCTCCCGTTGAAGCGTGCCACTGTTTGCAAAGCTTGCCTTCAGAAAGAAAGTAAAACAAAAAGATTGGTTGTGGATGTGTGTGCAGTTAGTTTTCAATTTACAACCATTTGTCTGACATGCGATAGGGTCCCCTGATTCATCAAGGGGTTGGACTAAAAGACCTCCAAAGCCCCTTGCAACTCCTGTTA
This sequence comes from Laticauda colubrina, assembly GCA_015471245.1. Taxonomy (NCBI): domain Eukaryota; kingdom Metazoa; phylum Chordata; class Lepidosauria; order Squamata; family Elapidae; genus Laticauda; species Laticauda colubrina. The sequence continues at coordinate 9,705,041 of BLBF01000055.1, read as the reverse complement.
TCTTGTAATTTCTGTCTAGCTACCATTTGAAGTTACAATGGCACTGAAAGAAGTGTCTTAAAACTGGTTCTAGCCCTTGCAATGGTGAGAGTATCCCCACGGTCATGCGATTTAAACTCAGCTGCCTGGAAACTGGTATGTATTTACGACAGTTGCAGAGTCTAGGGCCATGATGGGGAACCTATGGCACGCATGCCATAGGTGGCTCTCAGAGCCATTTGTGCCGGCATGCAAGCTGCAGGCAAACATACCTCACTGGGTATGTGTGCGCCTCACAGCTGATTTTCGGTGTCCCAAAGTCTTGAGGAAGGCTTCTGCAGGCCTTGCAGGCCAAAAACGAGCCCTGTTTAGTCACTTCCTGTTTTTCCAAAAATACTGGAAGTGACAAAACGGGGCTAATTTCGGCCTGCAAAACCTGCAGAAGCCTTCCTTAGGCCTTTGGAAGGCCCAAAAAGGCCTCAAATCAGCTGTGAGGCACAGTGCAGATAAGGGGGCAGCAGGGATGGTTGGAGATTTCATGCGCCTGCATAGGGGGTGTGGGGGGGCATGCATTGCCTTCTGGGTGCTGGCATGTGAGTGTGAGCATGTGAGCATGCGAGCGCGCACACAATTTTTGGCACAGGAGCCCAAAAAGGTTAGCCATCACTGGTCTAGGGTCATGTCACTGCCATTTGCGATCTTTCCAGGGGATGTTGGGCAAGTAAAGTCAATGGGGTATGCCTGATGTGCTGAAAGACAACCTGATTCACTTAACAACGGCAGTGATTCAATTACATGGGGTAGGTGGCAGCCCTCAAGAGCTTGCTCTCCCTAGGGTGTGGCTTTGTGTCTCCATGCAAAACTGAACATCTGAGAATGGAAATAAGACAGACTGCCTTCCCACACTCTATTGCTGCTGTTTATGCATGAATAAGTTTATTTTTTTTAATTTAGTTTATTTAACGTGGATAAGTAAAGAGAATAGGGACTGAGTTTAGGGCTAGGGCTGGTGAGGAGAGTCCTCTGAAGATGTTAGCAGAGCGAAGAAGAAGAAGCTCTGAATTGTCCTTCTGCAGCTCAATCTCAGCTGCGAACAGAAGAATTCTAGGATGCCGTTTTGGAATAATTTGAAGGGCTTCTCCACTTATGCAAGCTTAGGATAGCTGCTGTTTGGTTATGAAAAAAGAGGAACTGCATCAACAAAGAAGAAACTTGCACAAAATGTCCACCTTGCTGATTTACATGCAGAGATGCAAATTTAGAAAATTGCCATCGTTCAAGGAAGTATGTTCCTCTGTCTGAAGCTGAGAAAAATTGAGCTTTTTCCTTGCATCATAAAGGCTAGGTTCACACAACAGAATAACACCTGAGGGCAGGACAAGAAGCAATGGGTGAAAGCTTGCCGGAGAGAGTGATCCAGGAAATAAGAAGGTATTTCCTGGAAGTTAGAACAACTTGCCTCCCAGAGTTGTGGGTACTTCTTCAATGAGGGTTTTCAACAAAAGATTGGACAACCATTTGTCCAAAATAATATAAGGATTCCTGTCTTGGGTGGGGGGTTGGACTAGAAGTCCCACAAGGTCCCAGTCCTATGATTTTATGAAAATTAGACCAGGATTGGGATGAGAGAGTGTTTGTTCCAGACTGTGGTAGGAAACCCAAATATTGTCTTAGAATATTATAAGAATTTGCTCAACAATGAGGCCATAATGTGATTTACTTACTTATTTTTTCTTTCCTTCCTTCCTTCCTTCCTTCCTTCCTTCCTTCCTTCCTTCCTTCTTTCCTCCCTCCCTCCCTCCCTCCCTCCCCCCCTCTCTTTCCTCCCTCTTTCCCTCCCTTTTTCCCTCCTTCCCTCCCAATTAAATATGTTGTAATAATCCAGACACCAGAAAGAATTACATGATGGGGTAAATATTACCACCAAACCACAGCGTTAGAAAGATTTTGCCTTTAGCTCAGTCCTGTGGAGTTATTCAGTCAACCAAGCAACTCACTGGTTCCTCTTCTGTCTGGCCCTCCTTGGAAATGAACTTTGCCAACTCGATTCTGGCCTGAGGTCTGTTGCTTGCTTTTCTGAGCACTTGCTTATCCCAGATTGCTTTCTGACAAGTTAGAAATAGCAACAAATGGGAATCCCTGTGTTGGCTCCTGTCTGCGCTGCAGCTGGATCATGTTCAGCTGTCTGAGAAGCAAATTGGAGTTTGGTGCCCCAGGCATTACAGTGAAAATACTCCAGCCCACTAGTTCAGTTTCATCTTCAAAGCTCTGAACAAACACCAACTAATTAGAATGGTTTTTCCTCCTCCTTAGAAAAATGTAGCTTGCCCCTCCCCTCCCTCCGACCCCCAGAATAGGATGAAGATGAGTCTTGGCTGCAAATGATCCAGACATCGGAAAAGGGTTTATGTGACATCATCTTGCAAAAAGGTTGTTCAGGACACCCAGTAACCTCAGAGTGTAAGGTAGAGTTTTGCTGGGATTTGAAACCCATCCAAGTGCCTGCAGTTGAAAACACAGAGGAAGCCAACTCAACTGGGAGACCTAATAGGTTAGGATGGAGGGTCGGATCCTGAAATCTAAATACCTGCAAAGGGAAGCTTCTGCTGTATGCTGTTAAGCTGAATCCATATTCTCCTTTGCTAGAAGTGATGGTCCAGTTAAGAAGAACATTATTGGTGTGTCTTCCTTCCTTCCTTCCTTCCTTCCTTCCTTCCTTCCTTCCTTCCTTCATTCATTCCTTCCTTCCTCCCTCCTGATATGTCCCTGCAGTTTTCCTGGTAAGATTTTCAGAAGGGATTTGTCTTTGCCTGCTTCCTATAGCTGAGAGAATGACAGGACAGGTCCACATTCACACAGCTGGCTTTCTGTCAAAGATGGGATTGGAAGCCCCGTCTTCCGTTTTCTAGCCTTCTGCCTTGACCACTATTGACTACACCAATGTGGCTCTTACTAATTATTATCGTTCTGATTGGCCGAAAAGGCCATTTACGGATTGGGTGATTAAGAACCAATCCGGGAAGCCCACCAAACGGCGGGAACAGTTAAATGGGTGTCATTGGCCAACAGCCGAAGGCAAGCCGCTATATAAAGGGCTATGTTCTGTATCTTTTGTCTTGCGAGTTAAGTAAATAGTTGTTGTTTGGAACCCGGTCTCACACGCTTCTTTCCGGACGGAACATTTCTGGTGTGTGTATAATTTTGTTCTGGTATAACAGAACAAAAAAAAAAATTGTGTGTACATGATTGCATACATATATGTGAATCACTGGTGGGATTCAAATTTTTTTTACTACAGGTTCTGTGGGCATGGCTTGATAGGTGTGCCAAGGGAAGGATATTGTAAAATCTCCAGTCAGAGGTGGTATTTGCCGGTTTTCTGAACTACTCAAAATTTCCGCTACCGGGTCTCCAGAACTGGTCAGAACCTGCTGAATACCCATCTCTGGTATCAATACATATATAGAAGAGCTTTTCATACATACATTCATAGATACATAGATACATAGATACACATACACATACATACATATATACATATATACATATATACATATATACATATATATTTGTTTTCTTCGGCTTTCGCGGGTACTTACATGTGTGCTGTTTAGCTTCCTTCGGGTATTATCCCACGTCATTGTAGTTCTGTTAAAGTTGTAGCAACGTTTCAGCAGAATCTCATCTGCCATCATCAGGCTTCTGTATGGATATGGGTATTACAGCTCCTGGTTTTAAATTTGAGGCTGGTCCATTCTGATTGGTTGGGAGCCTGGACCTGTGTTCATTGGACTTGGAGTTTGATTGATTGGTGTTTCTGGTTTCTTCTGTCAGTTTTGTGGCTTTGATTGGCTGGCAACCATCTGTTCTTGTGTTGGAGGCTTTTAGTGCAGCTTGGCTCCGTGTGAAGGGAGGGCTGCTCTTCATTAGCAAGCTGCTATTCATTAGCAAGCTGGGTTTCACCTGGGTGCCTGGTGGGGGGGTTGGGTTGGAGCTATCAGAGGGAGTCTGTTTTTGCCCAGGTGTTTGCCTGGCTTGTGGCATGGAGATCTTTCTATTTGAGAGTGCAGGCTTCCAAATGATTGACAGTCTGGTGGAATCATCTCTTCTATTCATGCTGTCAGGTCTTTTTTCAATCTCTATGGCTTCTCTGATGATTCTGTGGCTGGGGTTTTCTATAGTGGCCAGGGTTTTAGTGCCATTGAAGTTGATGTCGTGACCTGTGGTTTTCATGTGTTGGACTAGTGAGGAGGTGTGTTCTAGCTTTTTTACTGCATTTTTGTGTTCCTCTAGGCGGGTACTTATTTTTCTATTGGTCTGTCCAATGTATGTGGCTGGGCATGATGTACAGGGAATTTCGTATATGCCTTGGTTTTCCAGGTCAATTTTGTCTTTGGGGTTCCTCAGGATGGCTGCTATTTTTTTGTCTGTTTTGAAGGCAGTCTTGATGTGATGCCTGTGTAGTATCTTACTGATTTTATCTGTGGTACCTCTTATGTAGGGCAGGACAGCTGTTCCATGGATCTGTTGATCTTCTAGGTCTCTGTTATGTCTTGGTGTGTTTTTGTGGATCAAGTTGGTGATTTTGTTTTTGTGGAAGCCATTGGCTGTCAATATTTCAGTCAGGGTACCTCAACGTCCAATCCCACCACCACCCAGCACAGATAAATTCCGTAGCGAAAACACTAATTACCAGAACCAAACGCCTGGCAGATAAGACACATATAAAGACTGAACTATGCACCCTGACTGAAATATTGACAGCCAATGGCTTCCACAAAAACAAAATCACCAACTTGATCCACAAAAACACACCAAGACATAACAGAGACCTAGAAGATCAACAGATCCATGGAACAGCTGTCCTGCCCTACATAAGAGGCACTACAGATGAAATCAGTAAGATACTACACAGGCATCACATCAGGACTGCCTTCAAAACAGACAAAAAAATAGCAGCCATCCTGAGGAACCCCAAAGACAAAATTGACCTGGAAAACCAAGGCATATACGAAATTCCCTGTACATCATGCCTGGCCACATACATTGGACAGACCAATAGAAGAATAAGTACCCGCCTAGATGAACACAAAAATGCAGTAAAAAAGCTGGAACACACCTCCTCACTAGTCCAACACATGAAAACCACAGGTCACGACATCAACTTCAATGGCACTAAAACCCTAGCCACTATAGAAAACCCCAGCCACAGAATCATCAGAGAAGCCATAGAGACAGAAAAAAGACCTGAAAGCATGAATAGAAGAGATGATTCCACCAGACTGTCAATCATTTGGAAGCCTGCACTCTCAAATAGAAAGATCTCCATGCCACAAGCCAGGCAAACACCTGGGCAAAAACAGACTCCCTCTGATAGCTCCAACCTAACCCCCCCACCAGGCACCCAGGTGAAACCCAGCTTGCTAATGAAGAGCAGCCGTCCCTTCACACGGAGCCAAGCTGCACTAAAAGCCTCCAACACAAGAACAGAGTGTTGCCAGCCAATCAAAGCCACAAAACAGACAGAAGAAACCAGAAACACCAAACAATCAAACTCCAAGTCCAATGAACACAGGTCCAGGCTCCCAACCAATCAGAATGGACCAGCCTCAAATTTAAAACCAGGAGCTGTAAGACCCATATCCATACAGAAGCCTGATGATGGCAGATGAGATTCTGCTGAAACGTTGCTACAACTTTAAAAGCACTACAATGACGTGGGATAATACCCAAAGGAAGCTGAACAGCACACATGTAAGTACCCGCGAAAACTTAAAAATACATATATATACATATATACATATACATATATATGCAACATACCACTCATGCATCATCACAAAATCTCCAGAAGTGTAAAGCCTACAAACTTGAAATTTGGCACGTATGTTCCTCTTGACTTCTAGATTCTCACTAAGAAAGGATTTTTCCAAATGATCATCAGAGCATTAGTATTTCCTATGTTATTATTAACACACTCTGATGCTTAAGAGTTCTCCCCCTCCCCACCTGGAAAGAAATCTGTTCCAAATGCAAAACACAAGTAGAGGAGAGGAGTTACAGTTTCAGTTTTACAGCACCAAGCAGCTTTAGTACAGAACAGTTGAACTAAGCCATGCCCAGGCTCCTTGCTGTCTCCTGCTTGTTCACAGAGCAAATAGTTTTAGTGTCCAAACAACCCTTAACTCTAGCCAGATGAATACCGATGGTGCTGATAGGCAGAGGCAGAATTTCCCCCCCTTATTTTCCTCCCCAAAAGCTAATCCCGACCACATAGTTTTGTAGCGAAGCATGGGTATCGAGCTAGTACTTTATATGTGGAACATTTTATACTTTCAGTAAACAATGAACATATTTTATTCTAACCTTCCATACATAATCTGTATCTGCAAGCAACTCATTCATAAGTCACAAGCAAGATTTAAATTTGTAACCAGAAGCACTTCCTCTAATTTGGGCATTGTGTGGCAGCTGTTTTTCATTAAAAACACATCCGGAAAGATTCTGATGATTTTCTGGAACATTTAACTCGGAAAGCTCCATAACTTGTGAGATTTCATCATTTCCTAAAACATATGAGTACCAAGAGGAAGTTGCTGAACTATACCTCCCAGTATTCCATGCCAATGTCCAGGGGTGTCCAACCCAAGTAACTTTAACACCTGTGGACTTCAACTCCTAGAATTTCCAAACCAGCATTCTGAGAGTTGAAGTCCACAGGTCTAAAAAGTTGCCAAGGCTTAACATCCTTGCCATTGTCTATTCTGGTGACTTGAGAAATGTGATTGGGTACCAACATCTGAAGAACTTATGTATCTCAGACCTAGAAGCTGTGGTATCATCTTCAAAGATTCTCTGCACACAACTCTTGGCTTCATGAGATGCATGCTCAATTTCCTTTATCTCGCTGCACCTCATATCAAGTGAGGGTGAAGAGATGACACACATTTCTTTGAATTTCTCTTATACTGTCCCCTAGTATCTGCCACTGACCAAAAGAGTTTGATGTGACATCATTATTCAAATCCCACCCTTTCCAGCTGGTATTCCAAGACTAGATGCTATCATCTAGTTTAGGTGACTTCAAATGTCACCAAATCACCTACATTTCCAGAGATTTAAAAGTAATTCTGGGGCAAATAACGGGTATTGGTTTTTAGACAATGACATTTTGTCTTCTGTTTTACAGTCTTAGAGACCAGAGGTGATATTCAGCAGGTTCTGACCAGTTCTGGAAAACCGGTAGTGGAAATTTTGAGTAGTTTGGAAAACTGGCAAATCCCACCTCTGACTGGCCCCACCCCTGAGGTGGGGCCAGTCTCCCAAATCCCAGCTGATTTGTTGGGTCTTCCTTGGTTGCCCTGCACAGGAGAACAGAGCTGGAAAGTAGGTTAATGGGCTGGGAAGGGAGTGGGGATTTTTCATTATCCTTCCCCTGCTACGCCCACCATGCCACACCATGCTCACCAAGGCACACCCACAGAACCGCATGACCTCATTTACTGCTATTTGGAATATCTCGAGCTCCAGAGATGTAGGTTCTGACCAGTTCTGGAGAACCAGTAGTGGAAATTTTGAGTAGTTCAGAGAAACTGCAAATACCACATCTGACTGGCCCCGCTCCCATCTCTTCTCTGCCTCCCGAGTCCCAGCTGATCGGTTGGATCTTCTTTTGTTGCCCTGCACAGGAGAACAGAGCTGGAAAGCAGATTAGTGGGGTGGGGATGGAATGGGATTTTGCAATAATCTTCCCCAAGTAGTGGGGAGGGAATGGATATTTTGCAGTTACCTTCCTCTGGAGTGGGGTGGGAATGGAGTTTTTACAGTACCCTTCCCCTGCCACCCCCACCAAGTCATGTCACACCCACCAAACCACACCCACAGAACCAGTCGTAATTTTTTTTGAATCCTACCACTGTTAGAGATGCCACAATTCATCAGTATCTTCAGTAGGATGACATAATTGTGAGAACTTAACAGTTCTAAAAAAACTCACTCTTTAGCCAGAAAATGTACAGACTGCTCTCTGATTTTGGGACAAGTTCCTGATAAAATTATTTCTTCCCTGATGTCAGTAGAACTAAACACCCTGTAACTTCTCTTTTTGGGGTATTTAAGGGCATCCATCTGAGATGTCACTGATGAACTTTTTCAAATTTTGTTCTATGTGAAGGAGCAAACTGAGTTGACCCAGACTCATGAAGTATGCTATGAGAATTTCTACTTCTCTTTGTTGGAAGGCGGGGGGTGAGTGGGCGGAATAGTTCCTGAATAGATTCAATCTGTGGTTGTAAATCCAGGACTACTTGTGTCCACCTTCCCAGTTTTGTGGGACTCTAACCTCCATCACTCATTCAGCTGTCATGGGAGGTGCCATATAGGGAACACAGCAATTCATGTAATCATGGATTAGAAAAGAGGCTAGGACTCACTGCCTCTTGGTGATTGACATGAAAGTCACCCAGGCAACTTTCCTGCCTAAGATAGGACTAGAACTCACAGCCTCCTAGTGATTCACCCGAAGTCAACTAGCCAGCTTTCCTGCCTAAGGTGATACAAGAAATTCCAGTTTCCCCATTTCTAACCTGGTGCCTTAAGCACCAGATCAAACTGGATCCCTGTATTAAGCAGATGCTAGATCCATTAGTCCAAATGGACCTGTCCTCTCCATGATCGATCACCTTTCAATGGCCCATGTTACCAGATATGATTTCTAGAAGTCCCATGTTATATCAGCCATTTTGCACTAAATTCTACAAACAAAGCAATCTGCAGAAATGCTGATGCTCCCCCTAAACCTTTTAGCAGGTTAGTTCTGACTTAATAGATTTGTTTGATGGATACAAAGCCCAAGAAGTTCACTGTTTTGTTAGCTAGGGCCTCATAGGTATTGTGTGTGCCTTATCTTGTTCTCTCCTTGTGTAAACCCTGCTTGAAAAACACAAAGCAAAATTGGGGTTGAAGTCCCAATTGTGTCAATATGCTCCAATGATGTGGCAACATCAGCTTGCAACATTTGATTCATTGGAGAGAAGAAAAGGATGGGCCTCAGGATTTGCAAGGCCTTGGCTTGATAAGGGAGGCAGCTTGGTTGCCTGTTATTGGAAGTAAATCTACCCTGGGTGGCATTTTGGTCAACCTGCTTGCTTTTCCCGGGCTATTCATGCTGCTGCTATCCTTTCCTGTGACAGAGCCAAACAAAGCAGTCAGAACTGTTACTGGGATCCTTCAGTCCATCATCACAAGTGGGGGAAAAAGGGGAAGGGGAAGTCCCTTGAAGGTAACGTGTTTGTATAGCAACTACCTCTTAGAGTAACCTAATTTTGATTCTTCTAATTGTTCATCATGCAAAAATTTTTTTATTTATTTTATTTGTCAATCGCTTACAAAATAATAGATATAAGTATAAACAAGAGTAAGGATACAGGAAATAGGTACGAATAAATGGGGACAAAAGGACAGGGATGGTAGGCAACAGTTTTGAAAATTTTAAGCTCAGGTTCTTTTTGCTGCAGAGAATGTGGCAGATCAGTAATGACGTTTAATAATATTTAATAACGAAACAGGGGCCTCGGAAAATTCTAGATTACTTTCTACATGTTGACAGAAGACTTTATCCATCAAAGATGGCTTAAGAACTTGGATGAACCAGATGTTGCAATGAATGATTGATGGGGGTAGCAGGTTGGCTGAGTTTGGACTATTTAGCTTCGTCAGTGAGCCACAGTTAAACAAACCATGATGTAGCCAAATGCTTTGTTTGTACTATTTCAAATGTTCTAAATTGGTCTTGGGATATGCATTGGCTGTGTTAGCTGAGGATTGCAGGAGTTTTAGCTTCTATACATCTGAAAAGGGTCAAACTGTGAACAATTGCATTGCTACAATATTGCCAACAACCTTTAAGGTAGATTTATATTCTTTGTATTAGAATTAGAATTCTTTTTTATTGGCCAAGTGTGATTGGACACACAAGGAATTTGTCTTGGTGCAAATGCTCTCTGTGTACCTAAAAGAAAAGATACATTTATCAAGAGTCAAGAATCATAACGTACAACACTTAATTATAGTCATAGGGTATAATAAGCGATCAAATCATGCTAGGAAATAGTCTGAATAAATTGTAAGGATACAAGCAACAAAGTTACAGTCACACAGTCACAAGTGGGAGGGGAAGGATGGTAAGGAGTGATGAGAAGATTAATAGTGATAGTAGTGCAGAGTTTGTAAATAGTTGGACAGTATTTGAGGGAGTATTTGAGGGAATTATTTGTTTAGCAGAGTGATGGTGTTCGGGGGAAAAACTGTCCTTGTGTCTAGTTGTTCTGGTGTGCAGTGCTCTACAGCATCGTTTTGAGGGTAGGAGTTGAAACAATTTATGTCCAGGATGTGAGGGGTCTGTAAATATTTTCACAGCTCTCTTTTTGACTCGTGCAGTATACAAGTCCTCAACTGAAGGCAGGTTATATTTCCTGTGCATTAATTCATGGTCTACTTTTTCTTCAGAATCTCAAGTTTCTTCTTCCACTTTTATCTATACAGTCCTATGTTGCAGGTTGGGCTGAGAAAGAGTGATTAAACTGAGTCACCCAATGGTGGAATGTGGACTTGAAATTGGATCTTGTTAGCCCTTGTTTAATTTTTTTTTACATGTACAGTAAATGAAAAATCATATCTGAAGATCCTACTGGTTTTGTAAGGATGATACTTAGTAAGTTGTAAAATAACATTTCAGGAAAACACTTCAGAGTGAGGCGAAGTCAATGAAAAATGAATTATTAAATATTATATTTGTAATAAATGTATTAAATATGATGCCATAGTTCCAGGACAATTATTCATGCAGTTATTGGTTCCAGCTTTGGATTTTTTTGGAGTGAACTTTTCTTCAATGTACTTTGAGCGCAGATATAATCTGATGAACATAATGAAGGATATGCAGATACATGAAATTTCTGGTTCTGAAAGCAACATTTGAAGCATCAACTGGCTGGGTCTTAGGGTGGCCCCCATGGCATTCGGATGACCATTCCATCTTTGGCACCTGGCATAAAAACTTCTCTTTGGCAGATGTTTGCAGGTGAGGCTGTGAAGCAGATATGACTGCCAACAATCATTGAAATGTTTAGAAATGTTGTTTATTATGTAGGAAAGTGAGATGGGGACAGTTTCTTAATTCTGAAGGACAAGAAAGAGTTATATACTTGGGTGGGTGTGGACATATCTACTGAGCATAACAATCCCATAGGAGTTGGTAATTTCTTTTATTAGACTGATATCCTCTCTTTCTTTAAGGGTGTAAGTTGGTGGTGCATAGCATTATTTCTCTAAGCATCTTTTTATAACACCTTTTTTCTAAAGTCTAATTCTTCTTACAACAGCACTAAAAGGAATGCAGGGAAGAAAGGGTGTGTTGAGAGAGAGAAAAAATGACTATAAGTTTATTTCCTCCATTTCATGGATAACATTTGGATCACTATGTCCTGAGATCCAGTACAGGTAGTCCTCGGCTTACGACCACAAATGAGCCCAAAATTTCTACTGCTAAGCAAGACCATTGTTAAGTGAGCTTTAGAACCTTTCTTGCCACAGTTGTTAAGTGAGGCACTGCCATTGTTAAGTTCATAACATGGTTACTAAGTGAATCTGGCTTTCTCGTTGACTTTGCCTGTCAGGGGGTTGCAGAAGTTAATTGCACGACTCTTAAGACGCTGCAAAAGTCACAAATATGAATCAGTTGCCAAGTGTCCAAATTTTGATCACATGACCAAATGCTGCAATGGTTGTAATTGTGAAAAATGGCCATAAGTAACTTTTCCCAGTGCTGTTGTAACTTTGGTCACTAAATGAACTGCTGTAAGTCAAGGACTTCTTGTACTCTAAACCAGGGGTCGCCAACTCATAATTTTAAATCCCACGGACCACTAATAGGAATTTTGACTGACAGTGGCTTGCTGACGTTGGTGGGAAAGTCGGCCCATATTCCAGAGCTTCAGTAGTCACAGGACTGGCTGCTCCTCTATCAGGGTGCACCAGCCTGCCGTGGACTGGGGGAGCTGCTCCAGGATGACCAAAGGGCCAGTCTTGTGACTACTGCAGCTCTGGAATATGGGACCGGCCCGTGGTGGAGTGGCTCTACTCAAGGTAAGGTTTGCGCTCAGCCGAAGGGTGGGGACCAGCGGGTGGGTGGGCCATGTGGGCAGCACAGCCTTGTGTTCCCTTACAGCCTGGATTAATTGCTTTGGGGGTTGTATTTTGGAGGGGACATTTCTCTGTGGACCATCAAAATTTTCTCCCACCGGTTGGCAACCACTGCTCTGAGCACATATGATAAAGATTTTGGAAGTTGTTCTATTATTTGTTCGGTAGCCACAAATCTCTGAATTGTTTCTTGGCTTGATGCCACAGGATGTCTGAATCGAATGGTTTTAATTTTAGAAAAGTAAGTTAACTTTTCCACCTGCCTACCTGCACATTCCAAATAGGACTTTTTTCACTGCATTATTTCTTTTTTCTTTTTGTTTCATTGTAGGTTTTTCCTTGCATGTAAAGGTTATCCACTGTAAATGTGGCATTTCAAGAATCCAAGAACTCATTTTCAAGAGTTCATTGCAACTTGAATACTTGCAAGTACTTTTTTATCCCCCCCCCCTCCCTAAAACCTCTCGGTAGATAAGTCTGGAATGTGTAGGCTGTCCTAAGTTAGGGTAGCTTTTTTTTTTTCTTTAAAAGCTTTCTGTTATCAACATGAACTGTAGTGCATCAACTTTGGAAATACAACCTGTTCAAAACGTAACTAGAACAGAAGGAATAAATTTTTGGATTGCAGACACTGTTTCAGTTTGGAAGATTTTCGTCATCTTTTACTAACCTTTCCCAGTGCAAACCTTAGTTTGCTGATGGGTGTGCCCTTTGCAAGGGGTTGGAAGGTAAGTGTAATTTAGAGCAATCCTATCAACTCAGAAAGAGGTCACTAGGCAGACAGAAGTCCCTTGCAGGTTATAAACCAGACAGTCTCTATGACGGAAGGTCAAAAGGGGAATCCATTGTTTACTAACTGTAATTGTCTGGCTGGAGGATGGTTGTTAGATGGATGGCATGAACCTAGTTTCTCAGCAAAAGTCACGGCACAAAACATGTTTCCACTTGGACTCAACAAAAGAAAAGCTAGGTATAAATAGGTTTATAAATTGGGGGTCTGTTTCACAAGGGGAGAAATTATTATTGCTGAGATATACATGTCAGTATTCAACTGGCAATAGATGTATATACACCTTCATCTTTTTCCTTTTCTAATATAAATGTTTTCAATGTATTGTTTAGCTGTCTCAATTTTTTGTAAGATTTCTTTTTTCTTTTTTTTTCTTTTGGAGTTTGCATTTTAAATTCTTCTTTCTTTCTCTCTTGACTTTTTTAAATTGTTAAAATAATGGAATACAAAAGATGATAAGAAAGAGAATGAGATGAAACAAAGTTGAACTGCTAAATATAAAAGTTTTTAAAAGCATAGGAAAAGTTTTCTAGTAGTAGAATGTCTCCATCACCTCTGTGTTCCCAACCATTAGCCACAATTTAAATATTTATGTTTTATATTGAAGGTTAATTTTGGTGGTTGATTTCTGTTTCAGTCCTAGAAGCTGTTTCCCAAATGTCTAAACCTGCCTTTTCTTTAATGGGTTGCATTCAGGTAGTCCTGCCCATTTTGGTCGTAAGTCATGTTGGTCATAATATGAGTCATCATATGGCTGATCTGATCTTATGACCTATTTTTTTCAGCAGCAGTTGTTAAACGAATTCCACAGTCGTTAAGTGAACCCATCGCTCGCTATGGGGTGTTTTTCCTCAAAAAACTGGAAGTAAAAGGCAGTTTTCAGAAAAAAAAGAAAATTGTGGTCACGTAATAATGTGGGAGACTGCCAAGAGCTGTAAATGTGGGCTGGTTGCCAGGTGCCCAAAATAAAGTCATGTGACTGGGTGAAGGCAGGTGTTGGAGCTTTGTAACTGGGTCATATGTTGGCCCAGAGGTGGTATTCAGCAGGGTCTGACCAGCTCTGGAGAACCAGTAGCGGAAATTTTGAGTAGTTCGGAGAACCGGCAAATCCCACCTCTGATTGGCTCCACCGCCATCTATTCTCCGCCTCCTGAGTCCCAGCTGATCGGCTGGGTCTTCTTTGTTTGCCCTGCACAGGAGAACGGAGCTGGAAAGCAGGTTAGCGGGGTGGGAAGGGAATGGGGATTTTGCAGTATCCTTCCCCTCAGTGGTGGGATTCAAAAAAAAATTACTACTGGTTCTGTGGGCATGGCTTGGTGGGCATGGCAAGGGAAAGATATTGTAACCACTAACCTGCTTTCCAGCTCCGTTCTCCTGTGCAGGGCAACAAAAGAAGACCCAGCCAATCAGCTGGGATTTGGGAGGCAGAGAATAGATGGGGGCGGGATCAGTCAGAGGTGATATTCTGAACTACTCAAAATTTCTGCTACCGGTTCTCCAGAACTGCTCAGAACCTGCTGAATCCCACCTCTGCTTCTCCCGGAGTGGGCTGGGAATGGGGATTTTACAGTGTCCTTCCTCTGGCACACCCACCAAATCACGCCCACCAAGCAACACCCACAGAACCTGTAGTAAAAAAAAATTGAATCGCACCAGTGAGTCTCCAGCTGTATAAGGGAGACATTTCTGCTTGGATTTGGTTAAACATCTTTAGCAGATACATACAGGTAGTCCTTGAATTATGACCACAACTGAGACCCAAATTTTTGTTGCTAAGCAAGACAGTTAAATTAGTTTTATTTTGTGACATTTCTTGCCATGGTTGTTCAGTGAATCACCGCAGTTGTTAAGTTAGTAAGACAGTCATTAATTGAATCTGGCTTCCCCTTGTCGGAAGGTCGCAAAATGTGATCACATGACCCCAGACCACTGCAACCGGCAACCGGTATGAAAACCGGTATGAAAAATGGTCATTAGTCAGTTTTTCAAGTGCCTTTGTGACTTCAAATGGCCATTAAATGAATGGTTGTAAGTAAACCTGTACTGACAATTTTGCCATTGCAGCACACTCCCCAGTCTGATATTGTTGGCAAAGTTTTGTTTTTTCTCTCTCTCTTTCTGAACTTCAAAATGAATTCATTTTCCCTTTAAAATAACGAAGAATAGCTGGCAGCTATTTAATAGGCATAGTGCTGCTTAATTGTGTCAACAGTTATTCACACATTAGCACTAGCTCTTCCTTCAGGTTTGCACAGCACTGATTTGTTAAAATAAGTTGATCATATTTCTCATAAATAAAATTAGCTTTGGGCAAAGTAAGCACTTGATGGGTGGGGAGAAATTAAATGGTGGATGGTTATAGAGTTTGTTCACTTTCTAAATCTGTTAACTGGAAAAAAATGTGTGAAAATGTTTGGATGTGAGTGAGCACTTGTGTCTGATTTAAGGACATAGTAGGTAACAACTCTATTTGCAAAATTATAATAACAGCAGCAGTTAAATGGGGTAGAATAAATTCAATTATTTTTCATGCTGATTTTTTGGGGAGGAAATACTTAGCTGCACTATTAGAAATATTGTATGCTACTGTGGTTCCCCCCCACCCCATTGAATGGAGAAGGAATGCCAAATGAAATATGATATAGCTGTGGCTATTCTGTCAAGGGCAATCAATGATCTGGATTCATCTTAACTTGGTTGCCCTTTGTTTTCAATGCAACCAGCCAACGCTCAAATCCCATCTATGATATTGGGAAAGACAGGCAACTAACTTAATTCATTTCCAGCCCTCTATAGGTCTCTTGCACAAAGACTATATGAAATTTGGAAAGGAATCCTAGAAAGTGTAGGTCTGCTTGGTTTGGGGCCCACCCGGCTATGTTCCAAGAGATAATGAGGAGATCATTAGCAGGATGTAGTTGTCTGTCTGCTGGTTCTCTCTCTCTCTCTCTCTCCCTCCATGTGTGTGTGTGTGTGTGTGTGTGTGTGTGTGTGTGTGTGTGTGTGCTGTTCCTGGATAACAATGTTTGAGATGAGCAAGTTGGAGACTGAAGAAGACAATAGAGAGCAGACTTCCTGCTCCAGTTAAGGTGGGTAGTAACCTGAGTCTGGGGCAATTCCATAGAATAAGCTTCATGGGCAGAACAAGGAAGGCCATATTGAGGGTCAAGATTACAAGACTGACTTCTAATTCAAGGCTGCCCAGGGATCCTGTCAACTCGTAAAGTATTCCTGGCTTGCTCTCAAGTTGCCATAAGAAGTAAGGGGGGGGGGGGGAGATTTGATGGAGCAGTTCAGTTGCTATGACCAGAAGCACATTCCACACATATCTTTCTCCAGATTGTGTCCCAGGTTACCAAAGCCAACTGGAGAGGTGGGTTTTCTACAGCCTGTGAAAGTGCTCCATTGGAAAATTTGATTTATGACACACCCTGGGAGGAAGAGAGGGGGAAACAGGGTCATAAGTAGGCAGTAGACAGAGCCGGCTTGAGGCTCATGAATTAATTAGGGCATCCGTCAGAATCTTGACAGATCCTTTGAAAGTTCATTTGCAAGGAAGAATGGTAAGTTGCAGACAGAGCAACCAAGAATGATAGATTGTAGATGGAGCATCCAAGAGGAATGGTTGGTTGTAGATGGAGCATCCAGGTGTATGTGTGTGTGTGTGTGTACATACCACACACACTCTTAAGGTTGCACACATATTGATTGAACCTTTCAGGACACACACATGTACACATCCATCTATAATCAGGCAAACCAAAAGGCTTTGTCTCCCTAGAGGCAAGAGAAGGATTTCCCACTCACCCCATGTTCTTCCTTTAATCCAACCCTTCCCTGGAAGGAACACTATCTAGACTTATCTTCTGGACAGCTGTCCTACAGGCTTATTGGTTTGTATTTATCAGAAGCTCCAGATACTTGCTAAATATCAAGCTAGATTAGAATCTTTATTGCACACTTGAATGGAGATACCACAGTTAATTGACTCGTGCTGACCTGAAGATGCAGCCTTTTTCCGAGAGCCACTGCAGTTTTAATCTGGCATTTCTTCATCCCATTCTTCTCACTGCTTAATGGATATTTTGCTTTGTGCTTCTCAATTTTGTTGCTGGATTTATTGTTGGCATTGTATTTATGATGGTTGTAGATTTCCAAGCTCATGTGATTATCATTGGTGACCTTTCCAGCTGGCTTCTGACAAGCAAAGATCAATGGAGAAGTCTGGATTCACTTAAGGACCATGTGATTCATTTAACAAAAGGGGTTAAAAAAGATTGTAAAATTTCTATTGCATAGCAATTACCTTGTTTAGCAATAGAAATTCTAGTCCCAATTATGATCATAAGGTAAGGACTACCTGTATATCCTTAGCAACCATAATCCAATAGATCAATCAGAAGGCCCTGGAAGTTCAATTTCTCTATCATAGTTAGTATTCAACAGCAGACCCACTATTTTTGTATATGTCTAATCTCCCTTGTGTGAGTTTGAAACAACAATTAACTTTCATATAATTTCTTAATGCAAGGCCACTAATATTCTGTTCTAAATGTTATTATTCCACCAGCATCACTTGGAAATAATAATCTTTTTGATGGTTTGTTATGGAATTCAAATTCTTCTTATTCCCTTTCTTCTTTATTATTATTATTTTTTTTAGTAGGCTGTTCTCTCAAATTAGCTGGAAGGTTATGCCTATTTCTTTTAATACAAATAAGCCAGAACTTGCTCAAAACACGATGCATTCACATATTATCGCATCTTCACTAATTATCCAGAGTATTTGTTTAGTGAAAGTGCACTTTCAAGTGGGGGGTTGAGTTGGTAACAGTCAGATTGTAGCATAACTAAGAATTATAAAAAGAAAGAAAAAAATATGTCAAGTCTCTGACTGTGAAAATTAAAGTTGAGCTGAGAATATGTACTGGCGGCATTATATTATACATTTTTGTGCTTACAGAGTGCTGAGGATATCAAAAGGAAATGAAGGGTAGGATGGGGGCTAAAATTTTCAAGAACATAGCTCTTTTCACCTTGTTTTAAGAGGAGAATTAGCATTAAAATGGACTTGGACCTTCTTTAAAACGCATCATGGAACAGCTATATCTCTATGCTCAGCTGATTGTTGAGAATTAACAGATAACAGATAATCAGAGTTGGAAGCAACCTTGCAGGTCATCTAGTCCAACCCACTGTCCAAGAAGGAGACCCTACACCATTTCTGATAGATGACAGTCCAATCTCTCCTTGAAAGTCTCAAGTGATGGTGCTCCCACAACTTCTGAAGGCAACTTCTGTTTCATTGGTTGATTGTTCTCACTGTCAGAAAGTTTCTCCTTATTTCCAGGTTGAATCTCTCCTTGTTCAGTTTCCATCCATTATTCCTTCTCTGGCCTTTGGGTGCCTTGGAAAATAGCTTGACCCCTTCCTCCTCTCTTTGGCAACCCCTCAAATATTGGAAGACTGCTATCCTGTCTCCCTTGGCCCTTCTCTTCACTAGACTAGCCAGGCCCAGTTCCAGCAACCGTTCTTCATACGTTTTAGCCTGCAGTCCCCTGAACATCCTGGTTGCTTTTCTCTGCACTTTTTCTAGAGTGTCAACATTTTTTTTTATAGTGTGGTGACCAAAACTGGATGCAATTGTAGAATCAAATACAAGTAGTCCTCAATTTACAACAGTTCATTTAGAGACCATTCAAAGTTACAAAGTGACACTGAAAAAGTGACTGATGTGTTTCAAACTTACAACTGTTGCAGCATCCCCATGGCCACATGATCAAAATTCAGCCACTTGGTGACTGACTCATATTTATGATGGTTATAGTGTCCCTGAGATAATTGTGATCTATCGTGTTCACCAAGGAAGTTTTGGTCAGAATAGAACTAATGGAGTCTTTGCAATGGGCTGTGGCTGGGTGGTCATGTGACTGGATGGGTGTGGTCAACTTGACATCGCTTATTTGCCCTTAATTACCTAAAAAAGATATATACCAAAAAAGTTGTTGATTATTTCATGCATTTCATACTTAAATAAAAGACTGGGTGAAACCAGGCTTAATAGCAGTGACTGTGAGGGGGATCTTGGAGCTTCTGGTGAGTTAAGTGATTCTTATTATTTGGGAATTAATCCCCTTGGAGACTAGTGGCTATGTTATCTGGTTTTCTAATGGCTCTCCCAAGAGCTGAGTGGATTGTTTATCTAGTTTGCAACACTTTTAGGTGTGAAATGCTCTTGGCTGAATGCCCAGAAGTTCAATTAAGCCTATTAAGAGCTTTCCCTTGCTTCTTGTCTTTCTGGGATTATTGGGGGTTCTCCAAACCCCGCAGAGTCTTACTTAGGGGCTCTCCTGAGACCCTAAAGCCCACCCCGAGCTGAAATCAAAAGCCATCTCTGACTAGAGATTGTACAGTATCCTTCCCCTGCCACGCCCACCAAGCCATGCCCACAGAACCAGTAGTAAAAACTTTTGAATCCCACTATTGGCACCATGGGTAATCCTCAACTTTTGACCACCAACTGGGATCTGAATTTCCGCTGCTAGACAAATCATTTCAGTTGTTAAAATGAATCATGCAGTCCTTAAGCAAATCCATGGACTTTACTTGTTGGAAATCAGTTGGAATGGTCTCAAATGGTGCACACAACCCTAGGACACTGCAACTGTTGTAAATACATACTGGTTGCCAAGCACCCAAATTTTTGATCACATGACAATAAGGATGCTGTAAAGTTGTAAGTGCAAGGACCAGTGGTTAAGTCACTTCTTTCATAGATGTTGTCAACTTTGAATGGCCACTAAATGAATGGTTGCAAGTTCAGGACTACCTATATCAGCACAATATATCAGGCTGAGGAAAGTTAAGTCAAAACTACAGTTGTGAGGTTTCTTTGACAAAAGCAAAATTGGTGAAGAATTAGACCAAAAAAACCCCATTTTTTTCCCCTTCATCTAGCGTTCTTCCATTCAATATTTTTTTACACCAATGCAACTTTTGGAGATCCTGGCTCCTATGTAACATATAGGCCTAGTGTAAGATAAGCCCTTAGTTGTTTCTTGTCTAAGCATCCAGATGCTGTTTATTTCTTTGAGGGATTTATTTTCTACCCTGAATAAAAAGTTGGGCCCAGTAAAAGAGGACTATCAGATTCAGCCTTGGGTATTAGAGCAGGATATATCAGAGAAGCTCGTCTGACAAGGTGAACTGTAGCATGGCGTGTCTGGCCGCTCCTGTGGTTTTTGTTGGCTTTTTTTGTTTTTATTCCTTCTCATTTTTGTCTTTTTCATTCTTTCTTTCTATACTACCAGACTCACATTTTTGCCAGTTGGGCAGCCATAGAAATCCCATAAATAAATAAGAAAGAAATGGAAAAGATCTGAGCTCAACCAAGAGCAAACTTTATAAGCAAGAGGCAATTGCAATTTTTGCTTACCTATCATTCTTAACTAAAGCTTGACAGCTTTAAGACTTGTGGACTTCAACTCTCAGAATTCCCTAGCCAGCATGCACTTTCCTCAACAAAGCAGGCCTGGGCTTCAAATTTTTTAGCAAGGGGCTCTCTGCCCTAATGTGCTGGCCACGCCCATGCCCGGTTTTGCAAAGGGGAAAAAAGTCCCAATACATCACGTGATGCCATCGTGACGATGTGAGTTTGACATCCCGGTTTTAGTGAGTTAGTTCTAATTGATTGGGTTCACACCAGAAGTGGCATTCAGCAGGTTCTGACCAGTTCTGGAGAACTGGTAGCAGAAATTTTGAGTAGTTCAGAGAACCAGCAAATACCACTTCTGACTCGAGATTTTACAGTATCCTTCCCCTGCCACCCCCACAGAACCGGTAGTAAAACAAATTTGAATCCCACCACTGGTTCACATCTCACACTCAACCACATTATGGCTTACTGGGATGGATGCACAGGAGTGGGATTCTACCAGTTCGCACCTATTCGCTAGAATCGGTTGTTGACATTCTAAGCAGTTCGGAGAACCGGTTGTTAGAAGCAATTACTGGCCTAATCCTGTAAGGAAGGCAGGAAGGAAACATTCTGGTGTTGCTGACAGAAACTGCCTCTCCGTTAACCCTTATTACATTCTTGGCAGGACTAGACTTCCTGTCTCTGCTTGTGTGGAGTGACCATTCAAAGTTACAATGGCACTGAAAAAAGTGACTTATGACCCTTTTTCACACTTACGACTGTTGCAGCATCCCCACAGTCATGAGAGACCAGGCGAGGAGATGCGTGCCTCGATGTGAGTGATATTGAGTTGGCCACGCCCAGCCCAAAACATGACCAGCAAGCCACGCCCACCAACTAAGCCATGCCTACAGAACCAGTTGTTAAAAAATTTGAACCCCACTCCTGTGGGTGCACCTAGTTGATGTGTCCTTTGGGAATTGATAAATGATGACAAAAACCTGACCCAGGCAGGATTAAAACACATTAAAGTCCTGGAAAAAGAAATAAGCAAATGAAATAAACAAGAGTATTTTTTTCTTCCCTTAAATTCTGATTGAATTGGACTCTGAACATTGGGTGCTTTTGTTGTTTGGGCTTTTGACTGTGTTGTAAGGTATGTTGATACATTGGGAAAGAAATAGCAATAACTCTGAGACTTATATACCACTTCATAGTGCTTTATAGTCCTCTCTAAGCAGTTTACAGTCAATTCTAAAATGAGCAGAAGGGATTAAAAAAAAGACTAAAGATAAACAAAAATTATAACTTCAAAAGTTATAATCATCTGCAGTCTGCCTCTTCTCTTTCTACAGTTCATCCTCATAATTTCAGCGATTCCCCTTCTCCATTGCACGCAAGTGTGCGAGCGCACACCCAGTCTGCCGGAGTAGATAAAACGACTTTGTGTGTCTAACATGATCAAGCCTGGGGAAACAGGAGTGGAACATGGACATCTGTTTAACAATTCCCTTTTGTTGGGAGGATCATAGAGACCCCTGTTGTCTGACTGTTGCACTCAATCAAAATGAATGAGGCGCTCATATTTTTTGAAAGTGGGGGTGGGAGGGAGAGAGAGAGAGAGAGAGAGAGAAAGAGAGAGAGGCACAAAGAGGACAAGGAAGACAACCTTAAGTATTTGCTTACGCTTTTCTGTTTTAATTTGGGAAGCTTGATGATGTGGGGAATCCCTCAGGCTTCTGGGGGGGGGGGGGGGGGGGAGGGAGCGGGTGGTGTAGGGAGCAAGAAGCAGGAGTTTTCAGGAAGAGTAAGGGTTGTGTTTTGTTCTCTGTCCATGGTGCGGCCCGGGAGAGCTGAAAGCAGTCCGAACCAATTGCAGCTCACTTAGCAAAGTCTTCATTAGCTCTTGCCACACATGCTTACCAGATGTGTTGGACTTGGGGTGGGGTGGGGGGAGAGGGGGAAGGGGGCATGCGAGGAACAGGCTAACATGCTTAAATCTAATAATCTGTCCTTTGTTTTCAAAGCCATTGTGTTGGGAAGGGCAAAAATGGGTAGTGTATGTGTGTGTGTGTGTGGCCACATTTTTTTTGGGTGCAGTCAATCCTCAGTTGGGTGAATGGAATGCCTTGTCTTTTGTTGGTTCCGAGGGAAACACATGCGAGCACTCACTCACACACACACACACACACACACACAGTAGACCAAGTGAAAGGATATTTTTATAGCAATCAGTAACCTATTCTCCTGCTGTAAAATAAAATATAACAACAACAACAACAACAACAACAACAACAACAATAATGATGATGATGATGATGATGATGATGCAGTATTATTGGGGAGATTTAGGAAATGAATCCTGTGCTGCCCCTGGTGGCTGTTTCAGAGTAGTACAGTGCAATTTGCTGATCCATCAATTTAGGGACAGGGTTGTTGGGCTAGGCTGGAAGAAAGAGAGGAAAAATTCATTTCCGTTGTTTTGATCAAGAAAGGCAGATAAATTAGATATTTTTTTAAAAAAAATATCTCATTTTTAATCAAAATTTTACCTTTCTTTAGTGGAGATTAAGATTTCTCCTCTAAACCGAAATGGAAATAATTTTGAATTTAACTTTTAAGAGGGATTCCCCAATAGTTTCAGACTTGTAGATCTTAGTATCCCAAAGTTCTCGCCCAGAATTATTGCTGGGGATAGTCAGTCAAATACTTTTCTTTAAAATTATCAGTGAGAACCCACAAGAAAGAGCAGATATAATTAGTGGTGGGCTTCTGCCTGGTCGGACCTGGTTTGAATGAACTGGTAGTTGTGATCACAGGCTGGGCCCAACCACCTACCCCTGCTTTATTCTTCCCATATATACCCAGAGGTGGTATTCATAACCGGTAGTGGAAATTTTGAGTAGTTCAGAGAACCGGCAAATACCACCTCTGACTGGCCCCGACCCCATGTATTCTCCACCTCCTGAGTCCCAGCTGATTGGCTGGGTCTTCTTTGGTTGCCCTGCACGGGAGAACAGAGCTGAAAAGCAGGTTAGTGGGGTTGGAAAGGAATGGGGATTTTGTAGTAACCTTCCCCCAGGAGTGGGGAGAGGAATGGAGATTTTACAGTAACCTTCCCCTGCCATGCCCACCAAACCCCACTCCACGCTCACCAAGCCACCCCCACCTAACCAGTATTTTAAAAAATTGAATCCCACCACTGTATATAACTAACTTTCTGGCTTGTTCCCCCTGCCTTCACTGTCCTGCTGTGTTCCGTGCTACACCTGCTGTACTCACCGGAGCTGCCTGAGTAGTTTAGCTTCATGTTTGAAGCTACATTTCAGCCCTGAAGTGGCGTGTGCAGCAAAGCAAGTGTGTGCGGGTGCATGCGCACTCACAACCAATGAACCGGTTTTTAACATAAGTGCAGCTCCCCCCTCTGGATACGATGAACCCATTTATAAATTCAGCTTGCTGGTTGATGCTTGTTTGGATTCTATTTTAGAAGCCTTCATGGTACAGAACTGCAGGATCTCACAGATTATTTCTTCCCACATACCTCAGCTGAAGCTTTGAGGCCATCCTTTGAGGTATCCTTGTGAAAAGAACCTACCACAACTGATTTGCTAAAAGCTGGTAAATTACAAGAGACATAGAGAACTGCCGTATTCAAATTGTATCTCCAATAGGACCTGGTCACCCTGTTCTTATGGCTTTCTGGGATTGCCCATCTTCCTGGCACTTTCTTTTAGAATATTCAATAATTGTCAGAGGTCTCCAATTATGATGAGGTTGATGTTTCAGGCAGCAAACTATTCTACTAGTCCTTTGGGCTGCTTGAATCATCAACCTGCTCTTGTTTTTAATTATAAACAAATACATGGTCATGATATACAGTATAATAACAGAATAACAGAGTTGGAAGGGACCCTAGAGATCTTCTAGTCCAATCCCAGAGTTGGAAGGAACCTTAGAGATCTTCTACTCTAACCTCAAGCAGGGGGTGTCATTTCAGACTGATGGTTGTCCAATCTCTTCTTAAAAACTTTCAGTGTTGGAGCATTTACAACTTCTGGAGGTACTGATAAATTGTTCTGTCAGGAAATTTCTCCTTATTTCCAGGTTGGTTCTCTCCTTGATTAGTTTCCATCCATTGCTCCAGGTGCTTTGGGGAATACGTTGACCCCCACTTCTTTGTGACAACCTCTTCAATATTGGAAGGCTGTTATCATATAACTTCTAGTCCTTCTTTTCATTAAACTAGACATAACCAATTCCTACAACTGTTCTTCATATGTTTTAGCCTTCAGTTCCCTAATCATTTTATTGCTTTTCTCTGTACTCATTCTAGAGTCTCAACATCTTTTTTTTATAACATGGCAGCCAAAACTGGATAAAATATTCCAAATGTGGCTGTCATGCCCCTGGTGGAGGGGTCTGAGGGAGAGGAGGAACAGCCGACAGGGAATGGAAGTGTGGCTCCAGAGCTTTTGGAGGGGGCTGGGGAAGGGCAGAGCCTGGCTGGGCAGTCAGAGGCCCATCCCTTCTCCATCCTAGGGCACACAGGAAAGAGAGGATAAGGGAGAGACGTGTTCTACTTGAGAGGAGAGGGCTTTGATCCTCTTCATGGGCTGCAGCTGTGACAACTGAATAAGAGGACGGACTTGCGTACCGGCGAATGCTGGAAACAAAGCATGGAAATATCTCTACTTTATGGTTCCTCTCTGAGTTTGGCATCCTTCCCAGTTTATGTTCTGTTATCTGTGGATGTCCTCCAGCCCTTATCCTGCCTGGTTTGTATTGCTTTTTTCCTTCTTCTTGTAACTGTTTGTGTGGGAGTTTTTTGTCTTTCGTCAAGGATATTTGGAGCTTGGAAGCAAAGTGAAGGAATAAAAGGGATTTCACCTATTTTCTGTGACTGTGTTTGTTTTGTATACCACCCTGGGTCATCACAATGGCCTTACCAAGGCATTATAGAGTGTACTACCATTTGACATGGTATTGGTTCTACAAAGCCTTTCCTTACTTAATTTTACTATCAGAACTGATTGACAGTCAGAGAAGGTTACACAGGGGGAACTCTATGTTATGCCTTCTTCTCTCCAGTCAGTACATATTTTCCATTGATTCTGAAGTTTCTTGAATCCTTAACTTGATAAATATCCTTGTGGATTTGACCTTGAGCTATCAGACAAAGCAGAGATGAACTTAGAGGAAATTTGTCAGTCTAATGAAGTCAATTTTAATCCCTGCAATTTCAAATATTAGACTGAGTTCCCTTTCAGCAGACGCTGAATTGGTTTTAAAATTGCTGAAATAGATGTGTACTGCTAATTAATGTATGTGTTGAATCATAATTATGTCATCCTGAGGGATTTACAAAATAGAATTTAGTTAAAATTTGATTCGGTCTTCAATCATTCACAGGAGGCAGACAAATTATCATCATTTAGTGCTCTCTGATTTCAGTTCTGAAGATAAACTGAGGTGGGGTGGGGGGGCGGGCAAGGCACTTATGTTGTTGCTCTTCTCTCCAGTGGGTGGTGCAGTGGCTGAGACGCTGGGTTTGTTGGCTAGAAAGGTTCGAGACTCAAGGTTCGAGACCCAAGCACCCTGTGACAGGGTGAACTCCCCTCCTTGCTCCAGCTTCTGCCTACCTAGCAGTATGAAAATGCAAGTAGGTAAATAGATACCACTTCAGTGGGGAAGGTTCCATGAGGTCCATGAGGTCATGCTGACCACATGACCACAGAAATGTCTTCGGACAACACTGGCTTAATGGCCTTGAAACGGAAATGCACATCATCCACTATAGACAGCAATGACTAATGGAGTAAGATCTGTAGGGAATCCTTTACCTTTTCTTTAAACCTTCTCTAAAGGATAGTTTAATATTCCCTGTCACATTTTATGAGTATAGTACAGGTTCCCGATGTCTACAATACAGGAAAGTCTTCTCTTTCACCCAATATTTGTTGGAGAACATTTCTCTAAGGTAGGGGTCTTCAAACTTGACAGCATTAAGACTTGTGGACTTCAACTCCCAGAATTTCTCCTCCAGTCATGTTAGCTCAGGAATTCTGGGAATTGAAGTCCACAAGTCTTAAACTTGTCAAGTTTGTAGACCCTTGGTATAGTAGTTTAGAGGGATAGTTTGTTGTAACGGTTAAGGCAAATGGCTTGAATACGAGACACCATACATTCTATTCCCACTTGAAGCTAGCTGGTGACTTTGGACCAGTCTCTCTCTCTTGGTCCTAGGAAGAAGACATTGTAGGGGCAAGCAACTTCCAAAAATGTTGCATAGGGACAATCCAGGCAGCTTCCAGGAGTTAACAATGACACAATGGCAGCCCTACCCCTCCAAAGTACAGGTAGTCCTTGACTTAGCAACAATTCATTTAGTGACTGTTTGAAGTGACGGCGGCACTGAAAAAAGTGACTTATGACTGTTTTTCACACTTACAACAATTGCAGCATCACCCTGGTCACATGATCAAAATTTGGACCCTTGCCAATGGGCATGCATTTGTGATGGTTGCATTGTCCCAGGGTTATGTGGTCACCTTCTCATAAGCAATGTCAAGGGAAAAGCCAGAGCCATTTAAAAACCTTAACAACCTGTTACTAACTTAAGAACTGCAGTGATTCACATAACAACAGGAACAGAGGTGATATTCAGCAGGTTCTGACCAGTTTTGGAGAACCGGTAGTTCGGCAATACCAGTTTTGGCATTGATTAGCCCCGCTCCCCATCTATTCTCTGCCTCCCGAGTCCCAGCTGATCGGCTGGGTCTTCTTTTGTTGCCCTGCACAGGAGAATGGAGCTGGAAAGCAGGTCAGTGGGGTGGGGAGGGAATGGGGATTTTACAGTATCCTTCCCCTGTCACGCCCACCAAGCCACACCCACCAAGCCACGTCCACAGAACCAGTAGTGTAATAATTTAAATCCCACCACTGAACTGTAAGCAAGAAAGATTGTAAAATGGGCTAAAACCCATTTAATAACTATCTTGGTTAGCAATGGAAATTTTAGGCTCAATTGTGCTCATAAATCAAGGATTACCTACAGTATACCAAACCTGGAATTGCCACTTTCATGCTAAAGTCTGTGAAAAGTAGGAAAAGGCATATGAACGTCAGATGGATTGTAGTTGGGGAAGTTTGCTGTTCTTAATCTTTCATTCATTCACTGCTATAGCTCTAGTCTTCTACCCAGTTGCTTTTTCTGGTTGAACACCCTGGTCTGCTTCTTCTCCCCAAACCTTTGTCTTATCAAAGTGTTGCACATGGAAGGGAAATGCAGAACTGAGGATTTGTGGTTTGCTATCCAACCTTTTAAGGTTTAGCTTGATAAGGTTCTTTCTTCTAGGGATGGCATTTTCAACCTGTACTATAAGCCGTGTTACTTTCCTTTATCTAGCTATTTAGCCAGTGGATGATAGCTAAGCCGCTGGGTACAATAACAATCCTGTTCTGATGTTGTGGTTGAAAAAAAAGTATAGGAGCCCAATTCGGAATTTTGAAAATAGACTGTGAGCACTCTTACAAAATGCCTGCTAAGACGGGCATGGCACTTGCATATCATGCATTTAGGTTGGGCAAAGAGCCACCACAAACTCTCAAAACCATCTCAAGTTGTCTTGTTAATCAGGTAGGATCTGGACTCTGGTAAATGCCAAAGGGATTTACCCAGGGGTGGGCTGCTGGGAGTTCACAGAGGTTCAGGAGAGCCCCTAGCTAAGATTCTGTGCAGAGAACCCCCAAATCCCACTCCTAGCTGGCCCCGCCCACCCTGCCCTGCCCCTCCCAGCAGTCCCCACTCAGTCCGTTTTAGATGCAAGTAAATGCAGGGCGCCTGCGGAGGTTTGGGGAGGGGGGGGGGAAATGGGCCTCCCGAAAGTTTGGGAAAGCCAGAAATGGGCCCGTTTCCAGCTCCCAGAGCCCAGGGAGGCTGTTTTCAACTGGAGCCCTAGGAGGGCAAAAATCCCTCCCTCCACACCATTGTGCAGGAAGCCAACTATGCCACGCCCACCTTGGCCACACGCAACCAGGCAGAGCACCCCTTGCTAAAATTTTCAAAGTCCACCCCTGGTTTTACCTGTGTTACACAGGTATGAAAGAAAAATATGAACCAGCAGTGTGCAGCAGCAGCCAAAAAAGCTAATGCAATCCGAAGCTGCATCAACAGAGGAATACAATCGAGATCAAGGGAAGTACTAATATCACTCTATAAAGCCCTAGTAAGACCACACCTAGAATACTGCATCCGGTTTTGTTCACCACACTACACAAAAGTTCTTGAGACTCTAGAAAAAGTGCAGAGAAGAGCAACCAGGATGATTGGGGGACTGGAGACTAAACATGTGAAGAACAAGTACAGGAACTGGGCTTGGCGAGTGTGAAGAGAAGGGCCAGGGGAGACAGGATAGCAGCCTTCCAATATTTGAGGGGCTGCCACAGAGAGGAGGGGGTCAAGCTATTTTCTAAAACGCCTGTAGGCCAGACAACAAACTTTCTGACAGTGGGAACAATCAACCAATGGAACAGCTTTTCCTCAGAAGTTGTGGGAGCACCATCACTTGAGACTTTCAAAAAGAGACTGGATTGCCATTTGTCAGAAATGGTGTAGGGTCTCCCACTTGGGTGGGGGGTTGGACTAGATGACTGATAAGGTCCCTTCCAACTCTGATTATCTGTTATATGTTAACCACATGAGTCTTCTTCAGATCTACTGCCTTTCAGTTCCCATAGTTCTTGACCATCAAGTGCTCAGACAACATAGATCCATGATGGCAAACCTATGGCACACGTGCCACAAGTGACACGCAGAGCCATTTGTGCCAGCATGCGAGCTGCAGGCAAACTTACTTCACTGCGCATGTGTGTGCCTCCCAGAGGCTTGGAAAAAGCCTCTGCAGCCTTTGCAGGCCGAATAATAGGCCCATTTCATCATTTCCTGTAATATAGGAAGTGATGAAACAGGCCTATATTCAGGCCTTTTCGTCCTGAAAAGCCTTTCAGAGGCTATTTCCAAGCCTCTGGGAGGCCGAAAAAGGCCTCAAACCAGCTGAAAAATCAGCTGTGAGGCACAGTGCATATAAGGGGGGATTGCACGCTTATGCGTACAGTTTTTTGCACAGGAACCCAAAAAGGTTAGCCACCACTGACATAGGTAATAGATTTTAATTTCTGCAACTCTGAACCATAATGGATCCTGCACCCTATGGATTGTGGGTATTGCAGTTCTTGAGGGCATCACAGTTCATCTGTTGGGTACCATTTCAGGAAATATTTTTAGTATATACTGACATAACACTGATTTGTTAACAGAAAAGTTGTATGAATAGGATGTTGAATTTAGGTTAAAACTTCAAGGCATAGATTGATTTGTAAGCAGTCTCTTTCCCTATTTCCCTTTTCCTTAATAGTTCATAATTTTAATATTGGACATGGATCAAGTGCAAAATAACCTGGGACAAATTGTGTATAAACACATTTTTAAAAGTCTTCCTACTCCATTGTATAGCAGTGGGGTGTTAATGTGGTTTTTGTATGGCCTGTTTCCTTCCATCTTTTCCTTCCTTTGTTCTTCATTGGAGCCGTTACACACTGCTAAGCATACCTTGAGAAATCTAAGAAGTTGATTGTGTATAGCACACAAACCTAGAAGATTTAGACCACAAACATATTCTGCATTTATTTCAACTTCATAATGTTGACCAACATATATGTCTTCAAAACCTGAGTATATCTAATCTTGCTTAAGATATCCATCCTTTGTGAATTCCAATATCACATAACTTGATCTGCAATTTTCCTTTGACAATTGATCAGGAAGGAAAATGGTTATTTTCTGAATTTTGTGGTGCGGTATTCATCTTGGATCTGTGCCAAGAAAATATCTAAAATGCATATGTGAAGGAGAAAATTCACGTAGAAAAGAAGAGAAAGAAAATATCTTTGAAATTACATATCCTTTGAGGAAAAACAGTAACAGTTAACATTCTTAGTTCAATTGGAAGAAATTGGGACCAGAGACTTGTGAATGAATATGTCTAAATATCATGATTGAAGATCCAACATCTGATCCATTGCATTTCTTCTATTTTCTTGTCTCAAATGTTCTTCCTCGCTTATCTTTTTGTTGCCTGTCTGTCTTTTTATCTGAAAGTTATACTTCTACCCTTCGAGAATGGGTCAAACATCTGGTTTAATTCCACCGCAATATATCTATGCATTATGCTTACATAGGCATAGATGCATCAAAACAATTTTCCAGGGTGGAACTCCTAACTTTTGAACCGACCTTATGGATGCCTTGTGTGGTGCCTGATCTAAAATAACAATTTCCAGAGAAATAGAGAGATGGATGTTTGCAGCAGATGCTAACTACATGTTGGGATAACCTTTCCAGGGGAAAGGTCCCCAGCAGGAAGTTGCACAGAAGCTGCAGAGGGGAATGCAAACTTTTAATAAGCTCAGGACATTCCCCTCACTCCACTTTCATATGCTGGGACAGCTTTAACTGCATTCCTAGAAAGCACCACCTTGGTTTTATACGTGATTTGTAGCTTAAGAATCTGAGTTTAGGGTTTTTGTCTCTCTCCCAAATGAAATGCAGGTTCAATTGAGTGTTTTCTTAATTACATTTGTTACAGCCAATATTCCAAGGGGTTGTGCTTATAGAGGCAATCTTACCTGTAATTGCAGGTAGTCATGTACAGAATAACAGAGTTGCAAGGGACCTTGTAGATCATCTAGTCCAACCCTCTGCCCAAGCAGAAGACCCTTGGGTTGTCAAATTCTCGGCCAGCGAGCTGGATCTGTCACATACTGGCCACGCCCATGTCCAGTTTAGCAAAGGGGAAAAAAGTCCCCTTTGATCAGTTTCCATCCACTGTTCCTTGTTTGGCCTTCAGGTGCTTCGGAAAATAGGTTGACCCCTCCTCTCTGTGACAGCCCTTTAAATAGTCCTTGATTTATGATTACAGCTGAGCTCAAAATTTCTGTTGCTAAGTGAGACAGTTATTAAATGGGTTTTTCCCTGTTTTATGTTTTTTCTTGCCATGGTTGATAAGTGAATCACTGCAGTTGTTTATTTACTAACACAGTCATTCAGTGAATCTGGCTTCCCCATTGATTTGGCTTGTCAGAAGGTTGCATGACTCTGGGACACTGCAACTGTCATAAATATGAGTCAGTGGCCAAGTATCTGAATTTTGGCTACTTGACGAAGAGGATTCTACAATAGTTGTAAATGTGAAGAATGGTTATAAATGACTTTTTTCAATGCCACTGTGATTTTGAACAGTCCCGAAATGAACTGTTGTAAGTTGCAAACTACTTGTAAAGAACTCCTTTCCTTCAGTACAAGAATCTGGAAGGTTCAGTTTGTGCCAAAATTGGAAGAGTTGAAATCAAGCTGTCCTCATCTTTCAAAAATGTTTGGAAGATTGACCTCGAAAGCCCAGAATGTGCCAGCCTGAAAAAAGTTGACATCAAATTGACATCTCATCCTTGAAAATGAGTTCTGATATTTCCTTGGTAGGAACTGGAAGCATTTTGGGATCAAGTCTTTCTGGTGATGAAGACGATATTCTCTGATAAACCCATCAAGTTCAGTTTCTACTAATTAGGCATGTAAAACCATTTCAGAACAAATTCTAAAAGAGAATGGGCCTGAACATTTAATTCTGACTGCTGTTTGCAATGGCAGTAACGTTCCTAGAAGTTGTGTCTAAAAAGAGACAAATATATTTTTAGATCAGGAGAAGTCATGCTAAAGAACCGTACAGTAGAGAACAGTATTATGAACATGTAATATGCATTAAAAAAATATTGGGTAAGTTATGTTAACAGGTATGCAAATTAAGGGGAGATGTGTATGAAGTGTCCTTATGTTGGAAGATGTTGCAAATGTAAACTGTTAGGAAATTTTCTGTATATTTAAACACACACACAAACACACATTATACAAACAAACCATCAAACCAGAATGCTACTTTATCAACACTGATAGCAAAAGTTGAGATTTTTTTACTTGATTTTACTGATGTTTATATTCCTGGCAATAACTACCATCTTTCTGTGCTTCATTGCTTTTGCTTGAAAACTTACACATACAACATCTTTTCTCATATATCAGCACTTGGCACTGTACATTGTTGCAGTAATAATATTAAAATTTTATTTTAGACTTGGAGCTGAAATAAGGGAATTTATTTGGATTAATTTCTACAATAATTTTTGTTTACTTGTGTCTTTTATTCTGTTGGAAAGATTTGCTGAGTGTGCTTGGAAGTGGTAGCCTTCAATTATTGTTGGGTTGACCAATGAAATTCTTAAAGTTCAAATCTTGGTTGCTGGGAAGATGACAACTTAGAGTTATCCTTTGGTGTTCAAACAGCCTTCTTCCATTCAGCAACCAACACCCCATCACCTCTTGTAACTGCTATTTCTATGCCCATGTTTTCAGAGGATACCAAGACATGATGCAATGTCATTTGGGATTGACATATGGGATTCTGGGAAAATGTGGCCCTTTTGTTTTTTTCCCCTTGATTTGGGAGAATAATGGACTTGCCTTCTCTCTTCTTCCCTATGCTGTAAAATAGGGGTCAACAACACACAACCCTCTAAGAGTCATGTGGGTCTCCTCAGCACTCTGAGATTGTGACAACCAAATAGTCCAACTTGTCATGGGGAGGGAGTGGGTTTTATGGGAGGTGAGCATGAGAGGAGACCTCCTAGATTCCCAAATAAATAAAAGACCAATATTCACCTTGATGCCTCCTAACATCAGTTTTAATTGGTTCCCCCATCTTGACTACCGCAGGGCTGCTCTTGAAAAGTATCCTGAAGCTTTAGCTGACTCCAAACACAGTGACCTGCATGATTTTGTGCAAATCTAGGTTTGCACATGCGTGATCTCCCTTGCAGGAACCGCATTGGCTGCTGATAACCTTCGGGTCCAATTCAAGGTGCTGGTTGTCACCTTTACAAACAGCACATTATTTGAAGGACTGCCTTTTCCCAGATACATCTACCCAATTCACAGTAGTGGAGGGGCAGAGCATGTTATGAGTTTCCTGTCCTTCCTCTGGTGAGACAGAGAAGGCAGGGCTGGGCTTCAAAAAATTTAGCCAAAAGTTCTCTGCCCAATTGCTGGATGGGCGTGGCCATGGTGGGCGTGGCCTAGTCAGCCTCCTGAACCATGGTGAGAGGGTGGGGGGGCTCCAGAGCAGTGGTGGGATTCAGCCAGTTCACACCAGTTTAGGAGAACCAGTTGTTAACTTTCTGAGCAGTTTGGTGAACTGGTTGTTAGAAGAAATCATGAAGGCAGAGAACTGGTGGTTAAATGATTTGAATCCCACAACTGTTCTGGAGGCTCTCTGGAAGCTGGAAACAGGCCCATTTCCAGCCTTCCTGAACTTCGGGGGGGGGGCGTTTTTCACCCTCCCCGAGCCTCCGTGTATGCCCTGCACTTACCTGCATCCAAAACGGGCCACGTGGGGACTCCTGGGAGGGGAGGGGCAGGGTGGGCAGAGCCAACCGGGAATGGGATTTGGGGGTTCTCCAAACTGCACAGAATCTTAGCTAGGGGCTCTCCCGAACCCTTGCGAACCCCCAGCAGTCCACCCTTGGAAGAAGGGCCTTCTCCGTGGTGGCTCCCAGCAGAACATCATCCCTGCAGAAATAAGATTGGGCACCACCTGAACGAACACTCTTTCAAAAAGCCCTGGAGACATGGTTTTTGCCAGCAGGTTTAGGGTACCCGGCAGTGGTGGGATTCAATTTTTTTTTTTACTACTGGGCGTGGCTTGGTGGGCGTGGCAGAGGAAGGATACTGTAAAATCTCCAGTCAGAGGTGGTATTTGCCGGTTCTCCGAAATACTCAAAGTTTCTGCTACCGGTTCTGCAGAACCGGTCAAAACCTGCTGAATACCACTTCTAGTCCCCAGGGTGGCAGGGAGCATCTCAAGGGGTTGGTTTGGTTACAACACCTGGGAGTCAGGGATTTATAATGTTTTTTTTTTTTTTTTAATTGGGATTCTACGTCTGTAATCCTCCTGGAGTCACTGTGAGTAAGTTGGGCATCTTATTTAAATTTTCTTAATAAATAAATAATATAAACTTACCCAGCCAACTTCTCCTAATAGATTTTTCCTAATTTTTCTCTTTTGGAATGGCAGTCATATCTTTTAATGGTATGGTTTATTTTTTTTGTGGGGGGTATTTCCTTAATTCAAAAGAATTTCAGCACAATAGATCTCCCTGTTTCTTTTCTCTTACCTCCAAGGTTCTCTAGGAAGTCCCAGTGATTCTGTGGGATTCCTTGACAGTTCAGTGCTAATCTGTACCTTTGATAGAGGTTGTTACCTAAAATAAATACTCTGGCCATTTTTTCCAGGGTTTTCAAGAATTTAGCTCTTCCCCCCCTCCTCCCCAGAATTCCCTGGAATTGGGGGCTGGGGACAGGGAGTAGATAGGAAGAGCAATGGAAAGGCATTTCTTTGACTCCCAAAGATGCTTTCCACAAGGCAATTGGACTTTCATGGTTTTTTTCCCCTTGTAAACGTTTTTTTGCTTTCTGAAAAACTGAACGAGAAGTGAAATGCTTCCAAGCCAAATAACTGAGAAAGTCCAGTTGTCTTCTGGAAAAAGCATCCTTGAGACATCCATGGCTGGATGATTGAAAGTCTCCATAGCAGTCGTGGGATTCAAAAACATTTACTACCGCTTCTGTGGGCACGGCTTGGTGGGCATGGCAGGGGAAGGATCCTGAAAAACCTCCATTCCTTCCCTACCCCATTAACCTGCTTCCCAGCTCCGTTCTCCTGTGCAGGGCAAGGAGGCAGAGAATAGATGGAGGCGGGGCCAGTCAGAAGTGGGATTTGCTGGTTCTCCAAACTGCTCAAAATTTCCACTACCGGTTCTCCAGCACTGGTCGGAACCGGCTGAATACCACCTCTGCTCCATAGGCATTTCCTTGACTCAACATTGGTCAACCCTACTTCTGCTTTCTTCTCATCTCATTTGGCATCCAACAGTGTCAAGTTGAGCACCAGAATCTCGCCTTCGAAGTCCCAGCAGGCTTGGTGCAACCTGTCTTTTCTTTGCCTAAGAAGCTACCCCCCCCCCAAAAAAAAAAAAAAAAAAGAGAGAGAGAGAGAGAGAGAGACAGCCCATGAAGCTGCAACAGAAGGAGAACAGAGGCTGGGGAAGGGGAGATTGCACAAATCCCAGCAGGCTTTTTCTTATGCTCAAGCCTTATGCTATAGCCATTAGTCCATAATTAGGTTGTGAGGGTCTTCTCCCCTCCCCTCCTTGGGGAAGTTTCTTTTTTGTAGATTAAAGAGGGGTTCGGGGGGGGGGGGCTGGGGAGGGAAGACCAAGGACTGGGAAGAGTTTTAGATGATCTCGGCCCAGTCTCCTAGGTCTGGGAACAATGAAGCTGCAGTGGGCAGTTTTGAGTCCTGCATATGGTCTTCCTTCGGAAAGAGTTGATTAAGCGAGTCCGGATGAAATTGAAATCCTGTGATTTGACCTTTGTCTGGCCTGGGAGGGCTGCAATTCGCATAACAATTTCCTTTTGTTCTTTGTTTGGCGTTATTAATCCAACATGAGCCTCGAATTAATCAGGGCTAGTGCGTGGTTGCGTTTTCTTCTTTTCTTCCCCCCCCCCTAATTCGCAGCTCCACGGCCTGTGTGTCTTTTTTAATTAAACCCGAACGATAGCAGGCCAGTGCCCTCTGATTGTGGCACGTAGCAACCACAGATTGAGGGATGAAGGGGCTAAATAAGCAGGATGAGATTACTTTGAGGTTTTCATTTTAATTGTTTTCTTCTTCCTTTTAAGTAAAAAAAAAAACCAAAAAAAAAAAAAAAAAACCAACAACCCTGGAAGAAACACTGAATTGTAGGCCCTGGGGAATATTTCCTTTATTAAGCCTGTGTTTGTTGGGGTTGCAAAAGGGGGGGGGGGCAGGATAGTTTCCAGTGTGGATTTTGAGTCTGAACAACATCAGGGTTTATAAAATTAATAGCCTCGAGTTGCTGATTCAAACCGTGCCTCCTCCATCACAGACCTGCGGGGTGTGTCGTTGGGACAGGATATCAGGAGGTAGAAAAACAAAAACAAATGGTTGGCCATTTAAACTTTGTTTAGCTACATGGGTTTGTTTGGATTGGGGTTGACACCCCACCCACGCATCCATCCTCACAGCCTGCTTTCAGCTGTTGTAGGGATCTCGCCTCTTCCACTGCTGAACTACGGATGGGTTGGATGAGAGAGAGAGAGAGGGAGGGAAAGAGAGAGAGAGAGAGAAAGAGAGAGAGAGAAAGAGAAAGAGAAAGAGAGAGAAAGAGAGAGAAAGAAAGAAAAAAGAGAAAGAGAGAGAAAGAGATAGAGAGGGAAAGAGAGAGAGAGAAAGAGAGAGAGAAAGAGAGAGAGAAAGAGAAAGAAAGAGAGGGAGAGGGAGAGAGAAAGAGAGAAAGAGACAGAGAGATAGAGAGAGAAAAAGAGACAGAGAGAGAGATAGAAAGAAAGAGAGAGAGAGAGACAGAGAGAGAGAGAAACAGAGAGAGGAACAGAGAGAGAGCGACAGAGAAAGAGAGACAGAGAGAGAGAAGAGAGAGAAAGAGAGAGAAAGAGACAGAGAGAGAGAGAAAGAGAGTGTGTGTGAGAGAGAAACAGAGAAAGAGAGAGAGAGCGACAGAGAGAGAAAGAGACAGAGAGAGAGAGAGAGAAAGAGACAGAGAGAAAGAGACAGAGAGAAAGAGAAAGAGACAGAGAGAAAGAGAGAGAGAGAGAGAAAGAGAGACAAAGAGTGAGTGAGAGAGAGAGAGAGAGAGAAACAGAGAGAGAGTGTGAGAGAGAGAGAGAAAGAGAAAGAGAGAGAGAAAGAGTGAGAGAGAAAGAGAGTGAGAGAGTGAGAGAGAGAGAAACAGAGAGAAAGAGAGAGAGAGCAACAGAGAGAGAAAGAGACAGAGAGAGAGAGAGAGAAAGACAGAGAAAGACAGAGAGAGAGAAACAGAGTGTGAGAGAGAGAGAAACAGAGAAAGAGAGAGCGCGACAGAGAGAGAGAGAGAGAGAGAAAGAGACAGAGAGAGAGAGAAGAAAGAGAAAGAGCGTAACAGAGAGAGAAAGAGAGAGAGAGAGAGAGAAAGAGAGAGAGAGAGAAAGAGAGAGAAAGAGAGTGCAA
>BLBF01000055.1:9647490-9659990 GCA_015471245.1 Laticauda colubrina | reverse complement strand
ATTCCTCTCCCCCCGCCCCCCAAGCACTTAATGAAAATAATATACTGTGCTTCTGAACACCCCTGTAGTCTTGATTAAAGCTGAGATGGTGAATTTCAAGAATGGTGGAAAACTTGGGGTGTGAACATTCTGGAGATGGGAAGGCTTGAAGGTAATTCTGAACCTTTCCTCCCCTCTGATTTGCAACTTGTTCTCTCTTTTTGGCTCACAAGATGGAAAATGGGACCAGAGTAGACACAGATGTATAATGTTTGATCTCTCCATCTGCTGAGTGAAGTCATAGATTTTATGTTTATCAACGGTCAAAGATTTTTTTCTCATATATTAAAGTTCTGAATTGTTGCAGTGGACTGTTGCACTCTTCTTTATGAGGCTCTCCTTGGAGAAAGAAAAAAGGACTCATAATCACATTCAATATCCCTTCACTGAAGAACGGGAAAAGGCTTGTGAGCTCCCTCGTGAATTTACTAAAGCTCTCATTCTTCCATTAATGCCTTCTCTAGGTGCCTCTGTGATTGTGAACAATGCTCCTTTCTTGCATACATTGAGCAAATGCCATGATAGCAATTAAAAATCTATGAAAGTCTGAAATTCATTGGCTTCATATTAGGTGTGTAAGTAGCAAGCTGAGAAACCATGGGAATGATCATCTGGCTTTCAGCTTTCTCTAAGATCAGAACCCAATAAACATTGAAAGGTGCAGTTGAGTTTTGCAAAGGGTAAAATTGGTGTAAACATTTTGGAATGCAGAAACACATTTGGGGGGGGACAAGGCTGAACACTGTTCCAAAGGTCCTTTTCCAAAAGGCAAATGGATTTTCTTGGCTTTTTTTTTCTTAAAAATATTTTGCTTCTTATCAAAGAAGCTTCTTCAGAACTTTTTAATGAAAAAAACCCAAGAAAATCCATCTGCCTTTTGGAAAAACATCTTTGGGACAACCATGACCTGGATGATTGAGAATTTTCATGGGCATTTCGTCTAAATGCTGTTGTCCTGTATCTCCTCTCTACCCCCACCTCACCATTAGAAACAATCAAAATTATTTTACAAGAAGCCTTCTGGATTGAATCGCAATACTCAACTAATAAAACCAGTGGACTATGGTGGTTTAGATGCTGGACTGAATGGTAGGGAGCGAGGTTCAATCCCCCACTATTTACCGAGTTCAGAGAGAGAGACGTATTCTGTCCTACTCTAACTACCATTGGGCTATTTTTCCTCAGATAAAATTAAGGGAGATTCCCCACCAAATGCCACCTTAAACTCCTGAGAAAAAAAGTGGGATAAAATGCAGTAAATAAGAAACATCTAAGCAGCCTGGGTGGGACGCAGTGGCTCAGTGGCCAAGATGCTGAGCTTGTGGATCAGAAAGGTCGGCATCCCTAGCACTGCGTAACAGAGTGATCTCCCATTATTTGTCCCAGCTTCTGCCAACCTAGCAATTTGAAAGCATGTAAAAATGCAAGCAGAAAAATAGGGACCGTTTTGGTGGGAAGGTAACAGCGTTACCTAGAGCTGGAAATGACTAGCACGGATGTGCGAGGGGAACTTTTACCTTTATCAAAGCAGCCTGGCTCTCATAAGAGCTGCTGATTTCTGTTTGAAAGCACATTTCATGTTGCCCCTACTCTTTTTCTTCTTGTGAGAGACATGCACTTGAGCCAACTGAAGCTTTAGAAGTCACCTAGTTTTGAAATTAAAAACAATTAATGTTAAAGTTTCAGCTTTGATGTAACTATCGTCTTCAAAGTGTTTTGTAATTAAGAGTTAGGGAGAAGGGTTGCCCATCTATTAAGTATTTTAGAATCAATATTAGAAGTGTTGTATATAGAGTTTAAGATTGGCATGTGTTGTTAGAACTCTCTGAACTAGGTTTTCAGATTGCAGAGATTTTTTTTTACCATGTTAGGTGACATCATGATGTTAAAAGAAGTAGAGAAATGTGGTTTATTGGTTACCAAAATTGTATATATCTTGCTTTTAAAAAATATATATATAAATAAATTTTATTGGATATAATCTTTAAAAACATTGAACATGGTGGACTTCTTTGACATACATTTTTGTCGTTACATATTATATGAAGTACTCTTTAAAAATTGTACATTTATATACATATTTATATATGTATTTATATACATTTATATACATATATACATTTAATCTTTACACATTTTAATTCCTTCTTATTACCTTTCAGGTAAATCATATAATCTCTCATATCCTTCCTTACTACTCCTTTAGTCTTTATTCCGTTTTGCAAACTCCCTTTCATTTCCCTCCAGTAGTAAAATGTATTCCATATTATATAGTATTCTGACTCATCTTAATCTTTCAATTCCAATGCCACCAATCCATTTCAGCGCATTGTAATGTCTTATCTATATATCTTGCTTTTATGGTGATTACGTATATGGTTCGGTAAAGGAGTACTGTGGTTGGCAGTTAATTTGTGTGTTGCTGATTTGGTTACACCTTTTGATTTGTCCAAAAGGTAAAGGTAAATGTCTCCCCTATCCAGTCATGTCTGACTCTTGGAGATAGTGCTTATCTCTGTTTCTTAGCCAAAGGAGCCAGTGTTGTCTGGCTAGCATGGCTATACACAGAGGCACACAGAACACTGTTATCTTCCCACAAAAGTGGTACCTATTTATGAACTCACATTTGCATGCTTTCAAACTGCTAGGTGGGCAGGAGCTGGAACAAGGAATGGGAGCTCACTCTGTCATGTAGCACTCAGATCTCAAACCAGGGCTATTTATCTATAGATAGGTTAATATCTATATGTCTGTTGATTGCAGATTACCACACTTCTAAGTATTCTCCATCTGACTTGTTCTAAAGATTCTTCTATTTCCCCTTTGAATTGATATCTTTGATTGTCTATGTGGAGAGAGATTAGTAATGAAGTAGTGAATTTTTTACGACTACCATAGTTGATACTGATGGAAAACTCATTTAATCTTCTGCCTTTTTGT
The DNA here is from genome assembly GCA_015471245.1 of Laticauda colubrina. Taxonomy (NCBI): domain Eukaryota; kingdom Metazoa; phylum Chordata; class Lepidosauria; order Squamata; family Elapidae; genus Laticauda; species Laticauda colubrina. The sequence goes on along the minus strand of BLBF01000055.1, from coordinate 9,657,011 downwards.
CCTATGTAATTGTCTTTTAGGATCTTCAGATGATAAACAATGATTTACTTCCATGCTACATCACATAGATAGTCCTCAACCTCTGACCACACTTGAGGCCAAAATTTCTGTTGCTAAATGAAATATTTCTTAAGTGAATTTTGCCCCATTTTACGATGTTTCTTGCCACAGTTGTTAAGTGAATCGCTGCAGTTGTTAAGGTAGTAATATGGTTGTTAAGTGAATTTGGCTTCTCCCGTTGACTTTGTTTTTCAGAAGGTTGCAAAACCTGATCATAGGATCCCAGGACACTGCAACTCATAAATATGAGTTTAGTTGCCAAGCCTCTGAATTTTGATCACATGGTCATGTGACACAGGATACAGCAACAGTCCTAAATACATTCCAAGTGCCAAGTGGCCGGATTTTGATCATGTGATCACGGGTAACGTTGCAACAGTTTTAAGTGTGAAAAATGGTTGTGTCACTTTTTCCTGTGCCACTGTAACTTCCCTTTACATACAGGTCAATGCTCTCAGCATCGCTGATGACCCGGGGGTGGCACACATTCAAATAAGCAGTAAGAGTCCCTTTATTATCTCCAACTTTGCCCCCAATGTTCAGTTACCTTCTGGCTGGAGAAAAACTCTCCGAGGAATAGCTTTTGATGGCAGAAAATTAAGACCAAAACATGAGCAACACAAACTGTAACTTAAAGTCCAAACAAACCAAACTGAAGTAATTAGTTCAGCAGGACAGAAGCAAGAATCTCAGGCTTGAAGGCATGGCAAAACTCACATAGTTGGGAAGACACCAGGAACACAAATAAGCCACGACAACACAGGATAAAGTCATATTTGCTCCCAGCAGCCTGTCTTTCTTATCAACTATTTTCCCAGCTGTGGCTATTGAAGGGAATCAGGGCCCTCTCCTTCCTCATAAGCCCTGCAACCCACATTGCTCTCTTCTCTGTTCCTCCCTGCATGGCTTAGGATGAAGAGGGGTGGGCCTGAACTCCTTCTCCATTGCTCTATCTCTCCCTGCTCTGCCCAGCCAGATTTTGCCCTTCCCCAGTCTCCTCCACTACAATGGAGCCACAGTCCCACTCCCTGTTAGCTGTCTGACTTCCTCCTCAGATTCAGACTCTGACAGAGGCCTGACAGCATCAGCAATTGGCCAAAAGAATTAGAAAACAAGCATTATTATATTACTGGGACACAATTAAACTTTTTTCCATGCTAGCTTCCTACTCTTGAGAATCTTTAACTGCTGATTTAGTTTCCCAACCCTTCAAGCATCTATATGATCTCAACACACAACATACAGTCAACACCATTATGGCTGTTGAAGTGATTACACCTAAACACAGGATAAAATGCCTATTTCTACATGCTGATGCCTATTTCTATCCTGGTCTACAAAGTCATCACATGGCCTCTTACATTAAAAACACTGTGGATTGGAAGTGTTTTCCAAACAAATGATGGTGATACCAAAAAGCAAAGGCCAAGCACTCTTTACTTTTATTCTTCCTGCCCAGGAGGGTAGATAATATTGAGCATTCTCTCCATCTCTCTCTCTCTCTAACACTACTCAAAAGGATTTCCCCTTTACATGCTGATTTGCACACACACAGGTATTCACAAAGCCAACTACTATTAACTAGTGAACAAATGCAGAGACCGAGACACCTGTGTGCCAGATACTCGCCAGCTGTGTATTGTAATCCCTCTCTAAACGGAAACATGTCAGCTGCTAGGAAAACAGAAATCTAGTCAAACTCAATACAATACATACATAGAGCACAACATATTCCATACCCCACCCCTTGTACTTCTGTCTACTATGTTTCTGTCCATTATTCCCTTTCCTTTTCTTCTGCCTCTTTGATCTTTCCATTCTTGTGTGAACATGCACATTGCTAGCATTTCCTATCTTCTATGGCAATGGCCGTGAACTGGAATATTAATCCCTGAGAGCATTCATTTTCTCAGTGGAACCAACCTTTCCACATCGAGAATCTCCATCTTTGTAGTTGGGCAGAGTTTCCAATGGGGATCAAGTGATACAGAATAATAGCATTGGAAGGGACCTTGGAGATCTTCTAGTTGAACCCACTGCTCAGGTGGGAAAGAGACCCTTATACCCAGACAAATAGCTGTCCGATCTCTTCTTAAAAATCTGGCTCATATTTATGACAGTTACAGAGTTCCAGGGTCATGTGATCTTTTGCAACCTTCTGACAGTAGAATTCTTTATTGGCCAAGTGTGATGGGACACACAAGGAATTTGTCTTGGTACAAATGCTCTCAGTGTACATAAAAGAAAAGATATCAAGAATCATCAGGTACAACACTTAATAAGAGTCATAGGGTACAATACGCAATCAAATCATACTAGGAAATAGTCAATATAGATCATAAGGATACAAGCAACAAAGTTACAGTCATACAGTCACAGGTGGGATGGGATGGGTGATAAGGAGTAATGAGAAGATGAATAGTAATAGTAGTGCAAACTTTGTAAACAGTTGGACAGTATGTGATGGTGTTCAGGGTGATGGTGTTCAGGGAAAAAACTGTCCTTGGGTCTAGTTGTTTTGATGTGCAGTGCTCCATAGCGTCATTTTGAGGGTAGGAGCTGAAACAGTTTAGGTCCAGAATGTGAGGGGTCTTTAAATATAGGGAATTTAGATTCATGTCACAACTTAACAAGAGCAGTGATTCACTTAACAACTGTGGTAAGAAAGGTTGCAAAGTGGGTCAAAGGTCACTTAATATCTGTCTTAGCAATGGAAATTTTGGATTCAATTATCACTGAGGACTACTTGGATATGACACAGGGATAGTTAATTCCTCCAAATCTAAATCTACAACTATGTAAATGTTTTAAAATAAATAAAAATAAAGTAGTGCAAAATTGCCCAACGGATCTACTATATTTTAAATGACATATATTTCATCAGGCTGCTTGAGGTACCCACACATCTACTTCATGGACCAAAGAGTTCTTATTTTGCTCCCTCAAGTCTGTCGCTGCCATTAACATTTGTTGGAGAAAGTTTTTCAACAGCCTGACTCTGCCTTTGGCCAGCAAAGTCCATTGCACGTCTGATCTGATCTGATACTGGAGCATCAGGTCTGCTGCCTTCCACTTCCCATCATCCAGAAGAAAGACGATAATGACTTTAAAAATAGAGATGGCTTGATTCTCACTGTTGTTGACAGCTTTGAGGAGCACTGAGCCAGCTGACATGGCACTTGTCTTGGTGATAGAGTTATCAGTGTGAATCAGGGAGGAAAGCAGGAAAGAAGGTGCTAGAGCCCACTGTAACAACAGTGCCAAAAAGGCATTAACCTAATCCTGCGAAGCTTTTTCTCCAGTAATATTGTACTACCTACCAGAGCATACAAAACATTTGCTAAACCAATTCTTGAATACAGCTCATCTGTCTGGAATCCACACTGCATATCGGACATTAATACAGTCGAGAGAGAGTCCAGATATATTTCACGAGAAGAGTCCTCCACTCCTCTATTTGCAACAGAATACCTTATGCCTCCAGACTTGAAATTTTAGGCTTAGATAACTTAGAACTACGCCACCTTTGGTCTAACCTAAGTGTAGGACATAAAATTATCCATTGCAATGTCCTACCCGTCAATGACTACTTCAGCTTCAATCTCAATAATACACGAGCGCACAATAGATACAAATTCAGGGTAAACTGCACAAAACCTGATTGCAGGAAATACAACAGAGTGGTTAATGCCTGGAATACACTACCTGACTCTGTGGTTTCTTCCCCAAACACTTTAACCTCAGACTATCTCCCTCCCTTCCTTCTTTCCCTAGTCATCTCAAGACTAGATTATTGCAATGTTCTGTGCATAAATCTTCCCTGAAGACGATTGGTTTTGTGTGGTTTTCTGAATGCAAATCTCTTTGTTATTTCATTATATTTTAACTCACTTTTTTATAGCATAAAGTGTTCTGAGTCATTGGGAATCAGGTGTTTTTACATTGATGTAAATAAATAAATTTATTATATATGCAACCATAGGCTGTAACTCAAAATTTACATAAAATGAGATACCGAATTACTAAGTCAATCTCTAAAACATTGACACAGAATATTCACTAGCGAAGAAAGGAAATGCCGATCAAAATCATTCCATGTAGTTTTCAGATAGTTGGCTTGAGACTTGCTGAAGGGGAAAGAGAGAAATATCCTGTCCAGATCAGGAACTAGATGATAGGAGATATCATTTTAGGATTTTTTGAAAAAAAAAATATGTTTCAAATGAATATCAGATCAGGAACACAGATAACACAAGCAGGCCTTGTGCATCGAGTAGCAATATGCAACAATTTCATTGTGGATTTTGCTAAGAGCACATTTAAGGTTTTGCTCAAATGAATTTATGGCATATTTTTTGAAAAAACCCTGCTAATTCTGAAAATGTGTTGGTTGAGGCTGTTAGCTTCATTGTTCCTTGAACAAAATATGAGTTTTTATACCAAAAGCCACTTAGATTTTTCCACAGTGCCCACTTTTTTCTTTATAGTGATTCCTGGAATTATGTTGTGATAACATAATATATGAGATGGGAATGGGAATGGGGGGGAGAATGATGGAGCAAAATTGTGTCTCACAAAATAGGCAGAGAAACAGTCTGTGCTTGCAACTTGCCAGTGCCACCCTTCCGAAGTACTCCAGCTAAGAAGTGCGCACAGAAGAAATAGCTCTAGCTGTATTGAAAGGTTATATTAACAATATATTGAAAGTCTGAACGTATTTATCCCTCCTTATCACGACAATCCAAGAAACTAGGGAAACTGGTGGTGTTTGTATCCAGCCTCCTCTTACCAGACCATGGCCCAGCATCAGGGGTGGGATTCAAATTTCTTAACAACCAGTCCTGTGGGCGTGGCCTAATTTGTAGGTGTGGTTTGGTGGTCATGTGACTGGCTGGGCGTGGCTTGTATGTAAATATTGTAAATACATATGTAAGGATTGAATTTTTTATTTTTTTTAAAAAAGAGCAACTTTTACCCCAAAGCAGGCAAAGCAGGCAGGCAGATTGAGCTGCTTGCAGAATCACAGCTTCACTCCCAGATCTACCTTTCTGCAATCTGCTCCCTGAGTCTGCACTGAAAAATAGAAGTTTCAATCCTAAGGAAGGTTCAGCTCTGCTTTCAGGCCACTGTTCCCTCCCCCAACCCTCTGAATACCACCCCTGATTGGGCCTAAGGGAAGCCTCCTGGGCGGGGCAGGTGGGGAGGGGAGGAGCCAGCCAGTGGTGCAATGTCCTAGTTCTCCGAACTGTGCAGAATTGTAACAACTGGTTCTACAGAACTGGTCCGAACTGGTAGAATCCCACCCCTGCCCAGCATGCAACCCTTTTACCTGTCTCCCAAGGTCATTCCCACATATCATTACACAACTGCAATAACCCTTTGCCTACTTAACATACAACAGACTTGAAAATATCTGATCATCTTGAAGTCCTCCATATTCTTCTCATTCTTTTGGCTTCACATCATACTTTCCCCACTGCTGAAAATAGAAAGCTGAGGGACAAGATCCTCCAGCTTTGCTTACCACAATCTGGCTTGATACAGATTAACAGAGTTGGAAGGAACCTTGTAGGCCATCTAGTCCAACCCCACCCCACCCCCCACCCCGCCCAAGCAGGACAACCTACACCATTTCTGACAGATGCCTCCAGAAGCAGTGGGTGCTCCATCACTAGTGGTATTTAAGAAGAAATTTGACAGCCATTTATCTGGAATGGTAAAGAGTTTCCTGCTTGATAAAAGGGTTGGACTAGAAGACCTCTGAGATCCCTTCCAACTTTCTTGTTCTGTTCTGTTTTGAGCCAAATGAATGTTGAGACTCTAGAAAGAGTGTGGAAAAGGGCAACAAACATGATTAGAGGACTGGAGGCTACAAGATATGATGAATGGTTGAGGGAACTGGGACTCTACTCTAATGGAGAGAAGGATTAGGGGTGGCATGTTAGCAGTCTTCCAATATTTGAGGAGTTGTCACAGAGAAAAGGGAGTTAATCTGTTCTCCAAAGTATATCAGGACTTTGGAGAATAGGCAAGATAAATAATGGGTGGAAGATTATTCAAGAGAGATCCAACCTAGAATTAAAGAGAAGTATCCTACAGGCAAAAACAATTAATCAGTGGAACAGCTTTCTTCCAAACTTTGTGAGTGCTCCATCACTTTAGACTTTAAGAAGAGACTGGACAGCCATTTGATTGGAATGTATAGCAACGCTGACCAGGAAAACAGAGGGATAAAGTCTTAAATTAATACACATAATAAAGGTTAATTCTTACTTTCCCCCCACACTAAATAATTAGAGATAGAACCATTAACAATGTGCAGTTTTAGCCTTTGATCAAAGATAAATCAGATTTATCAGACCTTTATTGGCTGAGTTTCATAACTAGCATATGATATAGGTATTGGTGGGTTGCAGAGTGAAGAAGATCTGACATAAGCTAAGACTGAAACCATCTGTGACATTATTAAACTCTTTGAAGGATCTGAAGAAACTGATGAACTGAAAACCGCCGTTAGATCCCCTCAGAGAATGTCATATTCAGTGATATGATTGTTACAGCCAATCCCCAATGTCTCTCAATTACTGATTTGATAAAACTAAAATGGCTAGGGGCTTTTCATTGGAAAACACAGTCACTTTGAGCATACTGAAGATGTTTAAAAAGTCATCTTTTTATCTTTATGTGTGCATGTGTATTCACAAGCACACACATCTGTTTTCTTTGGGAATATAGATCTCTCTGTGATCCAATTGTTCTTGACATTTTGTCCATCAAGCTACGAGCCATAGCATGACAGCATGTCCCTTTGGATCTGAAACAAACAAACACGCACAAATGGCTCTTGATCTTTCAGGTCTTTCCATATTTGTAATTTGTTTGAAAGTTTCCTCTTTATTTTTATTGACTAACCTCAATGGATTTGTGTTCGCTCTCTGCAAAAATGAACCCAACTACATCTTGCCAACTCATTGTATCTGATAAAACCCCTCTAGCTACAGGTGAAAGTCTTACAATTATCTCTTTCATTTCTCCAAGAACATATATGCCTGGTGTGGGTCAGCAAGTTAACAAGGAATAACTGTTTGAGGCAATGGATTTAATGAACAGGGCAAGTTCTGGAAAGTAGAAGGGTTTAAAAAGCCCAGAATTTGCGACAAATGATGGTCATAGAAAGAGAATTTCCTTGAAAGTTCAGTCTGTGGTCCTGAACAACTTTAATTATCAAATTTAATTTAATTAACTTTTAATTAATTAATTAAATTTAATTAACAACTGAACAAAATTAAAATTGCTGTGTGCCTAGGGCACTGTGAGAATTAGCCAGTTTGAGGTAGAGTTGAAGTTTTGGATTAGAAACCGGGTCAACACAATGAACATGAATTTGAACAAACTCTGACAGACAGTGGAGGACAGGGTGCAGGGGGTTTGACATGTTATGATCGATGGGGTCGTGAACAGTCTGACACAATCTAGCAGTTGAACAACAAAAAAATGTTCAGTGCTGAGAAGATAAGGGCAATCCACTTCTGAAAAAGTTGCTGAGAAAACTCCAGGAACATATCCAGACAGGCAACAGCGGTCAACATCTTCATCCAGCCCTCAGTATTAGGATTTATAGATCTGATGTAGGAGATAACCAGGCTGAGCCTGAGGGAGAAATCAAACATGTCATTAGTCTCAAATCGCTTCGTGCTCACAAGAGATCTAAGTCCAGCCCACCTTGAATTCCGTTGACTCTTACCTCCGCCAATGTTCTCTGACTGTTAGTAGTTCAGATTCTTGTAGAGAGCATTAGCATGCAATATACCTGTATTTAGTTGACTCCCCATTTCCTGCACTTGACATTAGTATAACTTTAATAGAGCATTACAGGTAGCCCTTGATTTACGACCATTCACTTAATGACATTTAAATTAATAACAATCACTGAAAAAATTAATTATAACCGAAATACACACTTAAGATTATTGCCCTGCCCATGAGATCATGTGATCATAATTTGGGCATTTGGCAAGTGCCCCATAGTCATATGATCACAAATTGTAATGTTTTTTGCTGGTTTCCAGCAAAAAGTGCCATTGTTTTAAGCTGATTTGTACTTACAACCATATGATTTGACTTACAACTATGTGACTAAACTTATGACTATTGTACAAATGGTCATGAAATCAGGTCCACTCATGTGATGACTTGATTTAAGCCCACAATAACTAATGATAAAAATTCCAATCCCAGTTGTTTTAAAATTGAAGACTACCTATAATCCACTCCAGGAAAGTTATTTTATAAATATTATCTGTAATCGATACAGACATCTATACTTGCAGCTGCCCCTAAGAAAGTTTTTTTTTAATTTAAATAAATTTATAAAATTTTAATTTACTTCCCCCCAAGTATGTGCCTATTGATATGATTTATATCTAAGCAATTGCTGATTTAAAAGTTCTCTGAAGATTATGTACTATCTGTTAAGAGTCACTCAAATTTCAAATAGGAAACCACCTATGTATAGAATTATAATTTAAAAATGGTTTTTCAATAGAGTTAAATTCTGTGTCAGATTTACTTTTGAAATGTAAGTAAATAAAAACACAAAGTTTTGACATTGAGGTGCATTCCCACAACATAGTAATTGTTGTACAGAAGGAACGGTGTGCATTTTTTCATAAAAAGTACAGAGTATCTCTGCATGTACAAATCTAGTATCCTAGGTATAGAATTAATCCTAATACGAGGTATTACAATTCTCACTTATATAATCTTAGTCTTTTTATTGTGCCTGCCCCCTCTCTCTGCGAGAGAGAATAATTTCACTCAGAAAAATTGTCCCATGACTGAGAAAAGAAACACAAAATATGAGTCATAATTTCACAAAATTCTGATGAAAAAGATAATAGGACTTTCAGTGTTTTTTTGTGTAAGGATTTTTGTCTCTGTGAATCTTCTTCCAATTCTTCTAATGATTTTTTTTCCCTCCAATTGTTTCCATTCAAGGAAAACACTCTTCTTCATTCACAAATAGAAAGCTTGTTTAGCTAATTGGTTGCCCTAAAGAGAATAACTATTATATTCTGTATTTTCATTAAACCCTGCAAGAGTCCAGCAGTGGACTGAGGTTTCTTCAGAGAAGAAACCGTTAATGTTATGCTCTCATTTTTGATCTTATAAAATCGAGTGATCTAATTCTATGACAGAAGGGCCAGAAGATATTTGTACTGCCCTTTTCTATTTGCTCATCTACAAGGCATAAAATTGTTACCAGGTTACAAAGAATTATATCTACTGATTTCTTCTTAGAAAATGTCTTATACATGCATAGCTAATACGTTTAGACTATGAACCCCAAAGAGGTATAGTTGGCCTTGTCATACAGATGGCAAATTTCAGACCCATTCACTCTGTGGCTTAAAATCCTTCCTTCCTTCCTTCCTTCCTTCCTTCCTTCCTTCCTTCCTTCC
>BLBF01000055.1:9627498-9647480 GCA_015471245.1 Laticauda colubrina | reverse complement strand
TCCTTCCTTCCTTCCTTCCTTCCTTCCTTCCTTCCTTCCTTCCTTCCTTCCTTCCTTCCTTCCTTCCTTCCTTCCTTCCTTCCTTCTCTATGGAACAGGATACATGAATTCTGACTCAAACAATCTCAGATGTATATTCCCCCTGGGATGTATTGAAGACTATTAAGAAAACCCCACTATTTTCATTAAAAAGCCATCTGATTATTTTAGTTACAATGCACTTCGGTAATAGTTTATACTGATTTATATAAATGTTTGCGTATCTCAAATTGCTTTCATTCCATACTAGAAAAGCTGTAAATAATTATAACATGCTTCTCCCTCATCCCAGCTCCTTTCTCACTGAACTAGGAGGGCCAGTTCAGATGTGCAGATGGCTGAAGGGGGAAATTAAAATAATTGCTTGTGCAGATGTGGTTACATGAAATTTGCCCCAAAGCAAGAACTTTCTAATTGTCTGAGCTGCTTTTTAAAAGGAGAGAGATTGGCTTCCTGGGAAATAAATATCTAAAATTTGAATAGATACATGAAGTTTGTACTGGAAAAAAAAACAACCTAAAAATAATAAACAGGGACAGTTCCCCAGATTTCATTGTTACTTTTTTTTTCCTGCTTCTTTTCCCCCACACCCAACTTTTTTCGAACCGTTCTGGATTTCTTATACAGGTAGTCTTTGGTTTATAACCATATGCTTAATGACTGTTCAAATTAACACAGCACTGGAAAAAAGTATTTTGGCCCTCACAAAATACAAAAATGGTTAAATGAAATTGCATATTGCCGAATAGAATTGAAGGCGGAATTGTTTCTTCTGGGGATTATTAAGGGAATATATCCTAAAAAGGTAAAATATTTGAAGTTACACATTACCACAGCAGCGAGAATTGCACTCGCACAATGTTGGAAAATGGCCAATATACCAACAGATTGTTTAATAATCCAAATTTTTTTTGATTGTGCAGAAACGGACAAATTCACTGTAGAATTAAATAATAAGGAAGACTCAGAATATTATTCAGTTTGGGATAACTGGTATCAATGGATAGTAGGAATAAGAAATGTACAGATCAGAAGAAGATATAAATATGTATATGTACACAATTATTTAGAAATGTATGGAAATACATGAATATAACTAAAAAAATTTTTAGTACTATCAAAGGAGATGGAGATTTGTAAAAAATTATTTGTAGATTTTCTTGTATTTTAACGCTTCAATTTCAATAAAGGTTTAATATTAAACAAACAAAAAAAGAATGGTCCTCACACGCACGACTGTTGTAGCATTTCCAGGGTCACATGATCAAAATTGGGGAACTTGCCAACCAACACATATTTATGACAGAAGCAGCATCCAGCAGTCACTTGCTTGCCATTTGCAATCTGTCCAGCCAGCTTCTGACCAGCAAAACAATGGAGGAAATCTAGGTTCACTTAATGACCATACAATTTGCTTAAGAACGGCAGTGATCTGCTTAGCAACTATGGCAAAAAAAAAAAAAGAGTCATAGAATTGGGATTGTCTCACAAATTGGGATTCTCTAACTTCAACAACCACCTCGCTTAGCAACAGAAACTTTGGTCCCCACTGTGGTCGTACGTGTGACGACTTCCTGTACCTAGGAGATGAAGACGTTGGACAATTCAGTTGCTTAGCTGATTTCAGTCGCCTTCCTCCTTTTTTCCAACCCAGCTGTCTACCTCTTTGTCCACCTTATTTCTGTTCTGTAGGGAACAATGTTTCTGTGGTTGTGTTGTTAATTTTGGAAGGTGTAGCCGCTGTTTAAGATGACAAAGGCTCCTCTGGCAACTGAGTAGAAAAATCTGAGTGGGCAGCAGGAGTGTGGAAGGGGAAAAACCTTGAGCCTGACCTTCCTTCAATGGTAGCTAGAAGAAAGACTTGTCATATTGATATGTAGGGATGAATTTGTCACTGCAGTAGTCTGGAAGCATGATTTGACAATATTTATCTTCTTGGCAGAAAAAGAAATAAGTCTGTATCAAGGGAATCCATTGCCTACTTCTTATTTGGTCTTGATGTACTTAAAACAAGGGGTTATTTCCAAGATGGATATTGAAATGGTCATTGCTCTCATAAAGGAAAACAAGGGTTGTTGGTTGGTTTGTTTTTTTTGCTGATTCTGGATATCTCTCCCCCCCCCCCCCCCCCGTTTGAATTCTGGCTGCCTAGCAAATCACATCCAATCACTGTCTCTAAAAGCAGTTGACATGTTTATCTTGTCCCTGTCTTTATTCACAGATCTTGAAGGGTGGGTTTTGTTTTTGTTTTTTTAATCCCAGGCTTTGAATCAGTCGCTTTCACAAGTTCTGTCAGAAGAAACTGAGGGGTGTGTGAAGGAAGAAAAACTGGCTGATATATATGGACTAATCTAAATAACTGAACCCCATTTCATGGTAGGATTCAGCTTGAAGTGCGTGCATATGGGTTAACAGATAACAGATGACAGATAATCAGAGTTGGAAGGGACCAAGCGGGAGACCCTACATCATTTCTGACAAATGGGAGTCCAATCTCTCCTTGAAAGTCTCAAGTGATGGTGCTCCCACAACTTCTGAAGGCAACTTCTGTTTCATTGGTTGATTGTTCTCACTGTCTGAAAGTTTCTCCTTATTTCCAGGTTGAATCTCTCCTTGTTCAGTTTCCATCCATTATTCCTTCTCTGGCCTTTGGGTGCCTTGGAAAATAGCTTGACCCCTTCCTCTCTTTGGCAGCCCCTCAAATATTGGAAGATTGCTATCCTGTCTCCCTTGGCCCTTCTCTTCACTAGACTAGCCAGGCCCGGTTCCAGCAACCGTTCTTCATACATTTTAACCTGCAGTCCCCTGATCATCCTGGTTGCTCTTCTCTGCACTTTTTCTAGAGCCTCAACATCTTTTTTATAGTGTGGGAACAGCAACATTTAGAGAATTCAGAAATGCACAATCCAAGATTGGGTTCTGATTGACGATCAAATATCCACTGGGAGTGACTATATGTCGGTAGTGCATTGACTTACCACCATAATTGAGTTCAAAATGTCTGTTGCTCTTTGTTCACTCAGTTTTATTTTCATTACAGGTAGTCCTCAATTTAGGGCTACAATTGAGCTCAAAGCAAGACAGATATTAAGTGTGTTTTATCCCAGTTTATGTTTAAAAGAAAAAAGAAACTTAAAAGAAAGTTTATGTTCTTTTTTTCTTTATTTTTTTCATAGTTATTAAGTGAATCACTGCAGCTGAATTAGTAACATGATTGTTAAGTGAATCTGGCTTCCTCATTAACTTTGTAAATTAACACTTTTAAATAGTGTTATTTAACTATTTAAACTTCACTAACCACTGGTGAAATAGTGGTTTCGGGTGCTCTTTCTGGTAGTTCCTGGTAGCAACCTCTCCCTGGTGTTGGCTGACTCTCATATTTCTCGTTGGGAGAGGGAGCTGATTAAGAAATTACACCTGCTAGGTTTTACAGGGGATGCCCTGGGAGATTATGGCCTTAAGGACGCCCAATTTAGGGTAGTCCAATGGCTTGTGGACACTGACTTGCAATATCTACGAGCCAGAGCTAGCAAAACTTGCTCTCCTCTGATCTTCAGCCAATTTAATAATTACAGACTGAGGATGGCTTCCTATTTTCACACTTTAACCATTCCCAAGTCTAGAAGAGCTTTCTCCCTAGCTTGCTTTAATGTCTTGCTGTCAGCACTACTGGATGGGCGATTTAAGAGGCTCCCGATTAACGAACGTCTATGCCCCTGTGACAGAGCTGAGGTTGAAACTGTGGGGCATGTCCTTTTATATTGCCCTATGTATAAAGCAGGCAGATCTAAGTTACTGTCTCTCCTTGAAACAGACCCTTCTCGACCCAATGTTAGTAATTTGTTCTCATATTGTCTCGGGGATGGCTCCTCATACATCAGTTCTCAGGTTTCCAAAAAATTTTAAGAGCTGTAACCATCAGAGGAGAATGCTGTAATTCCCCTTGGTCAAGTTTTTGGTGACCAATTGTTCATGACTAATTTTCCCATGTTCTTCTTTTGTTGTACTTGTGTTTTGGTCTGTGACTGCAAATAAAGTATTATTATTATTATTATTATTATTATTATTATTATTATTATTATTATTATTATTATCTTTGCTTGTCAGAAGAATAGAATTCTTTATAGGCCAAGTGTGGTTGGACACACAAGGAATTTTGTCTTGGTGCAAATGCTCTCAGTGTACATAAAAAGAAAAGTTACATTCGTCAAGAGTCAAGAATCATAAGGTACAACACTTAATAATAGTCAGAGGGTGCAATAAGCAATCAAATAATACGAGGAAAAAGTCAATATAAATCGTAAGGATACAAGCAACAAAGTTACAGTCCTACAATCAGAAGTGGGAGCAGATGGGTGATAAGGTGAGATGATTAAGATAAGATGAGAAGATGAGAAGATTAATAGTAATAGTAATAGTAGTGCAGACTTTGTAAATAGTTGGACAGTGTTGAGGGAATAATTTGTTTAGTGGAGTGATGGTTTCTTTGTGTCTAGTGGTTCTGGTGTGCAATGCTGTATAGCGTCATTTTGAGGGAAGGAGTTGAAACAGTTTATGTCCGGGATGTGAGGAGTCTGTAAATATTTTCACAGCCCCTTTTTTGACTCATGCAGTATACAGGTCCTCAATTGAAGACAGGTTGGTAGTAATTGTTTTTTCTGCAGTCCTAATTACTCTCTGGAGTCTGTGTCTGTCCTATTGGGTTGCAGAACTGAACCAGACAGTTATAGAGGTGCAGATGACAGACTCAATCATTACCCTGTAGAGCTGTATCAGCAGACATATCAGCAACTTGGGCAGTTGGAGCTTTCACAAAAGGTGAAAAGTTTCACAAAAGGTGATCACGTGACTGCCGAATACTGCAGCCATCATAAGTATGAGTCAATTGCCAAGCATCTGAATGTTGATCAAATGACCATGGGGATGCTGCTGTGGTCAAAAATGTGAAAAGTGGTCCTAAGTCACTTTTTTCAATGCCATTGTAACTTTGAAGGTCACTAAATGAAGTGTTTTAAGTCAAGGATGACCTGTTAGATAGACCCTTTTCAGCAGAGGTCTCCAAACTTGGCAACTTTAAGACTTGTAGACTTCAACTCCCAGAATTCTGGGAGTTGAAGTCCACAAGTCTTAAAGTTGCCAAGTTTGGGAACCCCTGTTCTTCAGGATAATCTGAAGGTAATTATCTGAAGATAATTCAGATTATTCAACCTACTTCACAGAGGTGCTATTGCAGAGCTGGCATGAATGATGAAGTCACACTAAGCCAACTTCAGCAATGTAGAGAAAATATAGAATATTGACACAATAAAAACAAATGAATAAATGTTCATTGGCACTTCATGTGGAGTGTGTGCAGTAGAACAAATGCTTCTACATAAAGCCCCTGTCACACTGCACCAACGGATGCAAAGAGGATGTAAAACGGACAAAAAAGCTTGCCATCCGTTGGTTAACGTGATGTATCTGTTCTGTCCTCACTGCCTCCGTTTTGCTTCCTCTCTATCTGTCCAGCATCGATCTATTGACGTTTCATCCGCTCAGAAAGTTTTGAGCTGCCCAAAACTTTTGTGCAGAAAATGTATCCAATTCGTCCATTCTGCATCCACTACTCATCCGCTACGCATCCATTCTGCATCCGTTACGCATCCGCTATATCCGCTAAGCATCCATTCCACATCTGCGCAACTTGCATCCGCTCGGACGCAGGGAGGAAGCGGAACGGATGCAGAACGGATGCCTAGCGGAAACAAAGCGTTTAAAATGGAAAAAACGTTCGCAGAGGGGACCTATCTCGGATATTAAGGATGTCTGCAGGATGCCTAGAGGATGCCTAGAAGATGCAAAGAGACACCTATACTGCCTATAAAAAGGGGGAGCAACACATCTGGATCTCACTTTCAGAACAGCAGCCCTGTGGTGCGAACCTCTGTAGCCTTCATCTGCCTCTTCCTCTTCCTCTTCCACAGCATCCAGTCATGTCCACCGTGGATCGTAACATGGTCCTTTTGGCAGCCACCATCGTTCTGCAACAGTGCGAAGCCATCTACAGGCTCTGTGAACTCTACTACGGGAAGAAAAGGAGGCACCCAAAAAAAGTCTGGGTCCAAAGATGGTTCACCAGAAGAGCAGAGGACAGATTGTACAACAAGCTGATGGTGGAGCTCAGGAGCGAAGACACTCGGGCATTCCAGAACTTCATGAAGATGCCTCCAGCCATGTTTGACGAACTTGTGCAGCGCCTGACACCCAGGTTGACCAAGACAAACACCAACTTCCGGCCCAGCCTGGAACCTGGGATCAAGGTGGCACTCACTCTGCACCACCTGGCCTCAGGGACCACCTACAGGAGCATGCAGTACGGCTGGAGGGTGCCACACAACACCATCAGTATTGTGGTCAGAGAAGTGGTGCAAGCCATCATCAAAGAAAACAAGGAGGAGCTCCTCCAGTGCCCCTCCACTGAAGAAGGATGGAAGAAAGTTGCAGAGCAGTGGTATCTGAGGTGGAACTTCCCACACACCGTTGGAGCCATCGATGGCAAGCACGTGGCCTGCAAAGCGCCAGCCAAGTCGGGGTCCACTTATTTCAACTACAAGGGCTTCTTCAGCATCATCCTCTTCACCATGGTCGATGCTGACTACAAGTTCATGTACATCGATGCTTCAGGCAGCGGCTCATCTTCAGATGCCCAGGTATACAATGCCAGTCACCTCAAGGAGGAGCTCGAACGCAACCTCATTGTGGGCTTCCCAGATCTAGAACCCCTGCCCAACGACAAGCAAGATGTGCCCTACGCCTTCTCCCTCACAACCTACCTCATGAAGCCCTACACCTCCAGATGCCCCACCCGTGAAGAGAGGATCTTCAACTACAGGCTGTTCAGGGCAAGGCGGGTGGTGGAGAACGCCTTTGGCATCCTGGCCAACAGGTTCCAGGTACTTCTCACCACCATGCAGCATCACCCACAGACCGTGAGGAGGATCATGGAAGCTTGCTGCATCCTGCACAATCTCATGCGCACCCGCTACCCAGTCTTGCAGAACAGGCTCGTGGACCTCCAGCAAGGCAATGGGGACATGGAGCCTGGGGAATGGAGGCAAGGGCAAAACCTGATAGACACTGAGGATGTGCAAGGCACCAACAGAGCCTCACGTGAAGGGAAGAAGCAGCGCAACCTCCTGAAACACTGGTGCAACTCCCCAGCTGGAGCGGTGGAGTGGCAAGACAGGATGATAGATGCTTAATGGATGCTTCCTTCAGCCTGTCTCATCACACTGATGAGATTGGGCCATGTATGTTGAGTGGCCCTACAATGAACAGGACATTTAATAAAGAGTTGTGTTTATGTTGACATGTGTGGATCAATGCTAACATTAGTATTGATAATGAAGGGCCATAGGTGTGGCACCTGGGAGGGTGGACCATACAGTCCCACTATGCTTGCACTGGAGGCTTATCTATCGCACTGCTATCCTTACCCATCCCACTGCTATATTAACCCATCCCACAAGCATGCAAAGGCTTAAACCATTTCTAAAAGATTCCAGCAAGACTTTATTAAAAAAAAGAAATGAAGCAAGTGTGTGAATCAAAAATAGACTTTATTAACAACAAGCTATAAGACAAAAATGAGTCTCTGGCACTCCTCTTGGTCGCTCAGTCTCAGGGGTGAAGGGTCCAGGTGCTGTGGAGGTGGCTGGTGCTGGAGTGCTTGTCATCAGCTCCTCCAGAAGCAGAAGCAGCATAAGCGCCAGCCCCAGAAGAGCGAGCCCGTGCTGCAGAAGCCCCAGGAGAACCAGAGTGAGGGCCAGGGGGCGGGATGGTAGCCCTGTCCCTCTTGCCAGGGCTGGCAGCAGATGGCTAAGGCTTGCTGTGCTTCAGCATGGTTGTGGCGTTGCTGGCTGGCAGGGAGGCTGGCAGGAACTAAGGCTGGCAGGAAAGCTGGCAGGGAGGCAGGCACCAAGGCTGGCAGGAAGGCTGGCAGGCAGGCAGGCAGGCAGGCACCAAGGCTTGCAGGGAGGCAGGCACCAAGGCTTGCAGGAAGGCTGGCAGGGAGGCAGGCACCAAGGCTGGCAGGCAGACATGAACCAAGGCTGGCAGGAAGGCAGGCACCAAGGCTGGCAGGCAGGCAGCCAGCAAGGCTGGCAGGGAGGCTGGCAACAAGGCTGGCAGGGAGGCTGGCAGGGAGGCTGGCAGGGAGGCTGGCACCAAGGCTGGCAGGAAGGCTGGCAGGGAGGCAGGCACCAAGGCTTGCAGGCAGGCATGCAGGCAGGGCAGGGAAGGCTGTCAATCCGTCCGGCAGCAGGTCTTTCCTCTGAATGGTGACCTGCTTCCGAGCTGCTTCCCTTTATATCCGCGGGGCTTACGCAATGCATCCTCCCCGCATGCACAATTAACGCTCGGCATCCGTTAGGCTTCCGCTGTGCATCCGCTAGGCTTCCGCTGTGCATCCGCTTCATCCGCTGTGCATCCGCTGTGCATCCGCTGTATCCGTTCCGCGTCCGCTTTGCTGAGGTCCCCCGGAAGCCTAGCGGATGTGCCATCTGCTCCCATCTGCTTCCATCCGCTGGGCTTCCATTCCGCATCCGCTTTCCATCCGCCCTGCATCCTCCCCGCGTCTGTGTTATCCACTCCGGTTATGCACGAAAATCCAAACCTTGCTCACTTTCCATCAAATAATAATTCCCTCAACACTGTTCAACTATTACAAAGTCTGCACTACTATTACTGTTAATCTTCTCATCATTCCTTATCACCCATCCGCTCCCACTTCTGATTGTAGTACTGTAACTTTGTTGCTTGTATCCTTACGATTTGCATGGATTGTTTCCTCGTATGATTTGATTCCTGATTGTACCCCATGACTATTATTAAGTGTTGTTCGTTATGATTCTTGATTCTTAACGAATGTATCTTTTATGTACACTGAGAGTATTTACACCAAGACAAATTCCTTGTGTGCCCAATCACACTTGGCCAATAAAGTATTTTGTTCTATTCTATTCTATTCTATTCTATTCTATTCTATTCTATTCTATTCTATCACAAGTCCACTCCTGGTGGCCCTTGGCCACCAACAAAATATTATCCATTGTTCCTTGCCCTTAGAAATATGAGCACAATCTCATAACCATGAATGGGGGTTACCAACCAATATGGAAAGTATGATGTTTGAAGGATATAAGGAAGTCTAAAAAGATGTTACTCTATCTGTAGTATCTCCATTGGTGGTGAGCAGAAGTTGCTTGTTATGGTTTCCCATTCTTAAATTGGGATATATCTCCTGAGAGGGAGAGAAGAGCAGAGAGAAGTCAGTCCAGTGGTGTAAACTGAAGCAGTGGTATTGAATATCTCAACATAATACTTTGTACAGTCTGAGATTGGAGCACAAATATATTTCAATTGAAAAAAAAAATCCATCTTTCAGAATTAGATTTCTTGAGCATGTGAAACATGATCTCCACTTATAGAGGAGAGTTTTCATTGTGTTCATGCTCAGCAATTTGAATTTAATCTCCTATTCTGTTCTCTCCACTTATCTTACTATCTCCTTTCTTCAGCATTTTATTAATCACTTTCTCAGTTCTTCTTTGAGAGGCTTCCAATGGCAACAGTAATCTACACTGGAAGAAATTTAACCATACTTTGCATAAGCAACTTTTAGCTCACATACCCAAAGGTGCTTTTTCAGGAGGCAACTGGACTTTCTTGCTTATACTTTGAAGATGTTTCACTTCCCATCCAAGAAGCTTCTTCAGCTCTGATCGGATGGTGAGGAATGGCAGGATTTACTGTATATTTCTTGCAGACAGCTGGTCATTTGCATTCTTTTAAAGAGTCACTGAGATTTATCTGTGTCCTCAGGGTCACCTGAGTAGTGTTCTGAAATCTGCATTTTTTTTTTCTGGAAATCCTTTCAGACTCCCATACCATTTGAAGGGTGTTCATCTCATTCCTTCCATTCCCCACCATCCAGTCAGAGCTGAAGAAGCTTCTTGGATGAGAAAACAAACAGTCCAGTTGTCTCCTGAAACAGCACCTTTGGGACAACCATGACCTGGATGACCGAGAATCTCCATAGACTTTTAGCTTACATCTATCTCATCTATCTGGGACCTTTGGAGTAGCTTGAAGGTTCTAGAACTTCAATTATCAAGGTCTGGCTTGTGATATCTAACTGAGTAAGGCAATTGTGACCTGTCCTGTGGCTACATGGGGATCTATAGCATTCTACCTCATGCTCTACTAAAGATTCACCTAAGTTTATAGGTGGAAACCATAACCAACTTTTAAAATTAAAAGCAGGAATACAAGTAAATTGGGAGAAGACCTTAACCCAAAAGTATCCAATTTATTTTTTAATCTGGTGGACGCATTGGAAATTAGAAGAACACATTGTGGACCCTCTCACAGAATGTCCTAAACAGTGATAGTATTGACTGATTCACCAGAATGCCACCTGTTACCCATGAGAGTACACGGAGTATTTATGTAGTCTATGGCTACTCACAGCCATGCTTTTCCCTGGAATCACATGGCTGTCTTTCAGAACTGAGGACAGGGTCTGTGTTCATGTCTCCATGCCCTTCAAAAATTGTTTATAGAAATTGAATCCAAAGTGCTGAATATAAAAAGGCAGGGTAGGATTGTAGAGTTAAATATCATTGGGCATCCGGAGTAATGTTGCAGAATGCCAGCGTTACTTTTTTTTCCATGCCAGATTGCCTTGGTTTTGTTCAACTCACCCTTTCTAGATTTGTGAAATTGTTTTCTCAAGAGCTGTTTTTCTCTTGGAGGAGAAATTATATGGTGGGTTTCATTCTTTTCAGGACACATCACTTTTGTTTTCTGACATCTTTTTCTTTCTTTTTTAAGCCCTTTTGAGATGAAGATGAAACTCATATATTGCTCTATAGGATTTTGGAAAAGGCTAACTTTGAGTCAGCCTTGATTCCTGGTGAATATGTGGACGAATTTCTGCAGATTTTCTTGACCTTATTTTTCCAGAAGTGATGCTGCCCTTGCCTTCTTCCCAGGGCTGACAGGAAGTGAGCTACCTAAAGTCAACCAGCTGGCTTAATCAGGATTAGAATTCACAGTGTCCCGATCTCGGCGCCTAGTATCTTAAACCACTACACCAAACTCTCTCCCTTCCCCTCTCCTTCTCTCTCCCTCTGCTTCTCTCCCTCCCTCCTTCCCTCTCTCTCCCTCACAAACACACACACAAACACACACACAACATTTTATGGGCTTTCTACATACATGATATATACACACTTCTTTATTAATATAGGAAGATTTACTCAAGGTTTATGCACTGAACAGTGGCAGAACTTTAAAAATGTGGTTTACACTAAATGATAAATGGGTGACCTTTCAGAAGCACTGTGGCTGTAGGTTAGACTGCCAAATCTAAAAAAAACTTAATAAAACAGAATCATATGGGTGGAAGGGACCTCAGAGGTCTTCTAGTCTATCCCTCCCATTGAAGGCAAGAGTCCTTATACCATCCTGGTTGTTGTCATGTCATGGTTGTCCAGTCTATTTTTGAAAACCTCCAATGATGGTGCACCCACAGCTCCAAAAGGCAGATTCCCCCCTCTATTTCTAGGTTGGATATCTCTTTATGATCTTCCACCAATTACTCCTCGTCCTACTCTCAGGTGCTTTAGAAAATGGGTCAACCCCTTCTTCTCTGTGACAGCCCCTCAAGTACTGGAAGACAGATGTCATGTCCCCCCTGTTCCTCCTTTCAGAAGAAGGCTATACAATTTCAGAAGAAGACAGCGGTAATCCTTTCCCACAATCTCAAGGATGTATCTCAGAGGTCATCAAAAGTTAACTTCAACTCAAGAGAAAATTCATCTCATACTGAATTAACTCATCCAATATTTAATAAGTATTAGGAGATACATGGCTTTTGATAGTTGACAAGAGAATCATACAGACTACAACATTATTAAATCAGGTGTTTAAAAAATATTTTCTTTCTAAATGCATGGGAATCACCAATAATAAAACCAATAGATTCCCTTCTTTGATCTCCTTCTTTCTGATGATGAGATATTTAAACTAATTTGCCAAAGGCACATTCATTCCAGAAAACAATTCTAGGCAAGGAAAGTTGTTGAATTGCTAGAGTATTTTAGATTTGGCTTTATCCAATGAGAAATTTCTCTTATTGGCAGACACTATCACTAGTGGAAAAGTGGGAGTAATTCTCAAAAGGTGTAGAATTTATCCCTGTGGGACATTGAACTCCTAGGTTTAAGCCTTCAAATAAAACCTTTGGAACTGGACCTACTTTCAAAGGATTTCTCCAAATCCTCTAGTTCCAGCATCTGTACCAACTGTGTACACAACCTTTGTCAGTAAACTGTTCAGCTAACACCCACTGATATTGTAATAGTGTTTCTCTGGGACTTTACTGATTGCCACAGCCACTGCACTCTTGCATTTCTGAGAAGTGGTACATTTATCTCAAGGAGAAAAAGTGTGTAGGACTTGGGACTAGAAACAGCAAGCATTGTTGCTTTTCCAAATATTGGTTGAACATATGATGGAAGACTTCCTTAAATCTCCCTATTGTATTGTGTCCCACATTTTCTCAGGAGCTCAGGAAGGTTGGTAGGTAGTGTCCTCTTCAGGCCCGGTCCCATTGCACTTACGGATGCAAAGAGGATGTAAAACGTTAAAAAAAGCTTGCCATCTGTTGGAAAATGCTATGCATCTGTTGTGTACTCATTGCATACGTGTTTCATACGCTCTATCCATCGAACATCCGTCCACTGCGATTTCATCCACGCAAGAAGTTTTGAGCTGCACAAAACTTAGTGAACGGATGAACTTTCCGCCGTGTACAATGTCAATCTGCACATACGAGCAACAAACGTTCTATGTCCATTTATCATCCGTTAAATGTCCGCTGTATCCTCCCTGCATCCTCTGGGCATCCTCGCAACTCACATCTGCTGCAGCTGAAAACAGAAAGAGGGAGGAAACAAAAGGTACACGGAACGTCTACACAGCCTTAGTAGCATGGAAATAGAAAGGATGCACAGTGAATGGTTTGCATCCGATATACATCCACGCGGCATCCCCTTTCTTTCCTTTAGGCGTACGTGATGCATCTGCTTTATCCGCTATGTGTCCGCTTTGAAATTCTCCCCTGGAACCCCTTCGGAGGAGTCATCCGCTTCCATCCACTTTCATCCGCTAGGCTTCCTATGAACATCCGTTTAACATCCCCGCTACATACTACCCATGTACGTTCTTTTCCGTTCTTTTCCATTCTGTTTATGCAAATTTTCACCATTTTTTGGAGCGGATGACAACGGATGGAGCCACCCCCAAAATTTTGCTTGTCTGCTGTGTCCTTTATGCATACGTTTTGCATCCGTCAGCCAGTGGGACTGGGCCTTTACTAAGAAGTTGGGTTTGAGAGAGAATGTGCATAGTTTAAAAATACAGAGCCTGACCAGTGTCCAGAGGAATTTATGACTGGTTGGAAATTCATAAAAGCAAGATAAAATAATAAAGGAAGAAAACCACAGAAAAAATACATTTAAAGCTCACAGTTTAAAATACACAGTAATCCCCAAGTAACGCTGATAGGGAGTGACTTAAGGAGGAAGAGTTAAGATCTGCATTCATCAAGAAACCCTCAATGTGGGTGGAAAAGTCATATGTTTGTCTGTTGCTAAGAAGTTGATAATGTCACCACATCAGGGATTATGGCCTAGAAAAGATGTATATCTGGATCTTCTGCAGGAATACCAAGAAATATCTGCTTAACTTCTTAACTAATATCTCTTTTAATAATACCTAGGGAGAAATTCCATCCCATCTGTTCTGTATAAATAATAGTAGACTCCAAATACTTCATTCCGATTGGTTAACAAAAGCTAAAAGGGGATTGGTTCAATAGGAACCAATCCACGAAGCTGCCCAAGGGCGGCAAAACCAAATGCTTGTCATTGGCTACAAGCCGGCAGACAGAAACATATAAAAGGGCTGTCGCGGCTTGAGCCAATGTTCCGTTTCTTTACTGTGTTAATAAATAAAGACTTTGTTGTTGGAACCCGGTCTACCTCGCATTTTTCCGGACGGAACACTGGCGACGAGGATGGGATCGTCCTAAACGCGAGACCGAGCACGCGGTGACTAATAAATCCAGACGAAAAAACAATGGCTGGAAACAACGCGCCGCCCGCACCTTTCAATCCCAACGAAGAGGATTGGGAATCTTATGTAGACCATTTCCAGATGTATTTGGAAAGCAATGAGATGGAAGAGATCTCAGATCAGCGTAAGAGGGCTGTATTCTTGACACACTGCAGGCCCACAGTCTTCAAGATGGCCAAGGCTTTAGCAAAGCCCCGAGATGTGAAACAATTGACGTGGCCAGAACTCCAAAGAATGCTTAAGGCTCACTACGCTCCGATGGTGTCAAATCTTATCAAGCGACACGAATTTTACCGAAGAGACCAGCGGGAAGGTGAGACCATCGCTGACTTTGTAGCAGCCCTCCGACAAATAGGGGGAGAGTGCGAGTTCCTAAATCTAGATGAAGCAATGCGGGACCGAGTAGTGTTGGGTTTAAGAGACTCAAATGCACAGAGCAAGCTGCTAAATAAACCCAACATAACTGTAGCCGAAGCCATTGCAGAAGCCACAGCCGCTGAAGCCGCGAAAAAATCAGCTGTCAAAATGAAGCAAATGAACGCGAGTGTCAACGACACAAGCCTGGCCAGAGGGAAGAAACAATCTCCCACCACCACTCACCACGAAGATTTTGACGAGACGTCAGAATCAGGGGAGGAAGACGACGAGGTCCACCGCCTATACGCCAACAAGAAAGAGCGTGAAAAAAGGAATTGGCGGGAATGCGCTGGCTGCAGAGGAAACCATCCTCGAGCCGAGTGCAGGTTTCTCGATGCCATTTGCAGAGCTTGCAAGAAATGAGGGCATATCGAAAAAGTCTGCAGGTACAAAAAGAATTACAGCCCAAATAGACGCAGCAACTCCCCTGCACAAACTGAGCCAAAGCAAACTGAGAGAAAGTGGCAGCGGAACAAGCGAGCCACTAACCAAAAGAATACACATCAGACTTTCACTATAGGAAGCGCTCAGACGGAAAGCGGGAAGAAAGTAAAAATAATTGTAAAAATAGAAGGGAAGCCCTGCGAAATGGAAGTAGACTCTGGATCTTTCCTATCGATGGTATCATGGGACACCATCAAACAACTAGTCCCAGATATCAAACTCAAAGAACTCCAGAGACAAAAATTAACCCTCAAGGACTACAAGGGAAACCGAATTCATGTAGTCGGCCTAGGATACTTCCGAGTCACCTACAAACAACATATTGAAGTACTACCGCTGACAATAGTCGACCGAGACCGACCAAGTCTCCTGGGCATCGAATGGTTCGCACCATCGGGCATCGGGATGACCGGAGTAGACCGGGTGGCCACAACCGACTGGGAAGAAAACCTGATCCAAAAGTTCCAGGACATTTTTGACGGCTCCCTTGGCAAGTATCAGGGAATCCCTATTTCCTTTAGTCTAGACCCCCATGTAACCCCGAGGAGACTAAAGGCCAGACGAGTTCCTTTTGCTCTAAAAGCAAAGATAGAGGAACAACTAAATAAATTAATAGCCCAAGGGGTGTTAGAGCCTGTGGACCATGCTAAGTGGGAAACGCCAATTGTAACACCAATTAAACCAGATGGGTCAGTTCGAATCTGTGGTGACTACAAGGCTACCCTGAACCACGCATTACAACAAAGTGCATACCCGGTGCCTGTCATACAGCACTTATTACATTCTCTTGGGGGAGGAAAAATTTTCGCTAAACTTGATCTGGCGCAAGCTTATCAACAGCTCCCAGTAGACCCCTCAACAGCTGAAGCACAAACCATAGTTACACAAAAAGGGGCCTTCAAATGCAACAGACTACAATTTGGAGTGAGTGTAGCCCCAGGCGTATTCCAGAGCCTCATGGAACGCCTTCTGAATGGTATAAAAGGGGTCATGCCATACTTTGATGACGTCCTAATTTCGGCCAAAGATGCGACCCAGCTTAGAAAAAGACTTAAAGAAGTACTAGCTAAATTCAGAGAATCTGGCCTCAAAGTAAAAAAAGAAAAGTGCTGTCTAATGATGGATAGCGTCGAATTCCTGGGCTATTTAATAGACGGAGAGGGTATACACCCTACCGACAAAAAAGTCAAAGCTATTAAAGACGCACCAGAACCAAGGAACAAAACCGAACTACAGGCATTTCTGGGACTGATAAATTTTTATAATGTATTCCTACCCCACAAGGCGACAATAGCGAAACCATTACACCAACTACTGGACAAAAAAGCAATTTGGACTTGGGGTTATAGAGAAAAGAAAGCCTTCCCAAAAATAAAAAACTTGTTAACACCGTTCTTATTCAATTTAGCAACACACTACCATTGACGGTGACCTGTGACACCTCGCCATTCGGAGTCGGTGCCATCCTGAGCCACCAATTGCCGGATGGGAGAGAGGCACCTGTCGCATACTATTCAAAGACTCTGTCCAAAACCGAGCGAAATTACAGTCAATTGGACAGAGAAGCTCTGGCAATCGTCTCCGGAGTGAAACGTTTCCACGAGTACCTATATGGAAGGACATTTCAAATAGTAACGGACCACAAATCGCTACAAGGAATCTTGGTGGGAAACAAGCCCACACCGAATATTTTGTCCCCACGAATGACTAGATGGTCAGAATTCCTAGCAGCCTATTCCTATACTCTGACACATCGCCCAGAGAAACAAATTTCCCATGCAGACGCTTTGAGCAGAGCACCATTGCCATCAACAGAGGAAGACCCGGCACCGACGATGACCACATTGCAGACAGAGACTTGCCCCGATCTACCCATATCTGAGAATGATGTCGCCAGAGCCACCGCAAGAGACCCATTGACTGGCCACGTACTAAACTGGGTAGGTAAAGGCTGGCCGGAGAACAAAAAAACTGAGACTTTTAAACCTTTCCAGACCAGACAAACTGAACTGTCAATCCAAAAAGGTTGTTTATTGTGGGGTGATCGGGTAATTATTCCAAACAAATTGCAAACTAAGGTACTGGGTATGCTTCATGAAGGCCACCCGGGAATAGTTAAAATGAAAAGCCTCGCTAGAAGCTATGTCTGGTGGCCGGGTATAGATAGGGACATCGAATACTGGGTGAACTCTTGCAACAAATGCCAAAGAATCAGGCCTTCCCCGCCAAAAGCACCCATAAGGGACTGGGAAACCCCAAGAGGCCCCTGGTCACGAATCCACATCGATTTTGCGGGTCCTACCAAGGGGCATAATTTCCTGATTGTCGTAGATGCATACTCTAATTGGCTGGAGGTTAAAATTATGCCATCTACGACAACAGAAACTGTTATAAAACAACTTGACAAACTCTTTGCAACCCATGGCCTACCGGACGTCCTAGTGTCCGACAATGGGCCACAATTAACCAGTCTCCAATTCGAGCAATACCTAGCCTCCCTTGGTATAAGACATGCCCTAACCGCGCCGGCCCACCTGGCTGCAAATGGTAGGGCAGAGAGAATGGTCAGGTTCACCAAGGAGGGTTTAGAAAAACTGGACACCGGGAATGTCCAAAATAAAATAAACCGACTACTCACCCTCTAACATATCACACCCAGTACTACAACTAACAAAACCCCGGCAGAATTACTTATGGGAAGGAAACTAAGGTCACAACTAGACAGATTACACCCCAACTATACACCAGAAAACCCCCCCGACTCTTCCACCCGTTTCAGGACTTTTGCAATAGGCGACCTAGTTTATGCAAAAAATTTTACCAGAGACCCATTATGGCTACCCGGACAAATCACACAAATAACAGGCCCCAGGTCCTACCGGCTAACGGTAGATGATGGCAGGGAATGGAAGCGGCACATAGACCAGCTTCGGTCCCAAAACATAGAAAGAAGTGCAAACACACAACCACAAGTATTAAAAAACAACGAAATTCAAACCAAGGAGGGGGGGGAAATACGAGAAATGAATAAAGAACCGTTTAAATTAAACTCCGAAAACAATAACAATCAAAAAGAGCAAATAAGAGACTCACTGTTTGAAGAAAGTTGCGAGAAGAGTCCATTCGAAGGGGCCAGCCAGGCCAGCTCGACCTGCCCGGAGGAAACGGGAGGGAGTGGCAAAGCCGCCGCCCTAAGAAACTCAGGCGGCAGTAAAATGGCTGACTCACCCTTCCAGATGGTTCCATGGAGAAAGACTGGAGAAACAGCAACCCCATCCGAACCGGTCGAAGTCTCCGACAGAAATGAACCGCGCAAGTCCAGTCGAATCAAAAGAAGCCCCACCTACCTGCGCGACTACGTCACTACGTAGGACTGAACTAAGAGGGGAGGGGTGTTCTGTATAAATAATAGTAGACTCCAAATACTTCATTCCGATTGGTTAACAAAAGCTAAAATGGGATTGGTTCAATAGGAACCAATCCACGAAGCTGCCCAAGGGCGGCAAAACCAAATGCTTGTCATTGGCTACAAGCCGGCAGACAGAAACATATAAAAGGGCTGTCGCGGCTTGAGCCAATGTTCCATTTCTTTACTGTGTTAACAAATAAAGACTTTGTTGTTGGAACCCGGTCTACCTCGCGTTTTTCCAGACGGAACACCATCATAAACTCATCTTCATTTAATCATCTTCATTGTAAAAATGACCCATAACTTTGTTTTATTTTAGGTTGTTAGAGATACCACTTAAATCAAACTTGGCAAGTTTAAGACTTGTGGACTTCAGCTCCCAGAATTCCTGAGCTAACATGACTGGAGGAGGAATCGTGGGAGTTGAAGTCCACAAGTCTTAAAGCTGTCAAGTTTGAAAGCCCCTAACTTAGATGTACTCACAAAAAGTTGGAATGAAAAGAAAGAGGACTTTTTTGTGTTCATAGGTTCCACCATGCCTAGATCCAGCTTTGGATGGCTTAATATTTTTGGATGGTCTTGGCTACATCAGTAAATGTCCAACTTGCCTATCTCGGAGTGGGTTAGAAATCAGTGAAATACTTTTCACCCTTTTTATTTTATTTTCATCTATGGAGAATCCTCTATTTTTTTTTCTATGTGGTGGTGACTCAGAATTCCTTAGAGGAGAATGAATTTTAAGAAATCTTCAAAACCTTTTCTGCTGTTCAAGTTTATATTTACTTCAAAAACTGCTAAGATACATATTTGGGAAATGTTAACAAGATTTTTCTGCATGCCTTTGCAGGGAAATGTTGCCATAATTCAGAATAGGATTGCCTACTTCTCAGTAAAATCTCTGACTAAGATACTTAACAGGTGATCTGAAAACAGTTGCTCCAACCTTAAGATGATTGGCAGGCTATGTTTTATTTGTTTGTTTATTTAATTTGTCACTTACTTACAAGGGTCCTCAAACTTGGCAAGTTTAAGACTTGTGGATTTCACCTCCCAGAATTCCTGAGCTAACATGACTGGAGGAGGAATTCTGGGAGTTGAAGTCCACAAGTCTTGAAGCTGTCAAGTTTGAAGACCCCTGGCTTACAAGATAATAGGTATAAGTATAAACATGAGTAGGAATACATGAAATGGGGGACAATAGGACAGGGACGGTAGGCATGATTGTGCACTTACTCACGCCCCTTACAGACCTCTTAGGAATGGGGTGAGGTCAATTGTGGATAGTTTGAGGTTAAAGGAGTAGGATTAGAGGATGTAACAACAGATTCAAGTAATGCATTCCAGGCATTGATTACTCTGTTGCTGAAGTTGTACTTTCTGCAATCAAGTTTGGAGCGGTTTATATTGAGTTTGTATCTGTTGTGTGCTCTTGTATTGTTGCTTATTATATTATATTATATTATATTATATTATATTATATTATATTATA
>BLBF01000055.1:9610487-9627488 GCA_015471245.1 Laticauda colubrina | reverse complement strand
TATTATATTATATTATATTATATTATATTATATTATATTATATTATAAATATAATATGACATGACATGACATGACATAACATAATATAAATATAATATAATATAATATATTTCTTGTATTGTATTGTTATACCATATGTTCAGGTTTTGTTTCCAGTTGGGTGTGATAGCTTTGTACATAATGAAGTAAATTATTGATTTTGTTTCCAGTAAATTAAAATCTTTTACTTACTTAGGAGACTGAGGTTTTCCTAGGCATGCTGCCACTAATGGCTTTTTCGTAGTCCTGAAATGTTTTTTTAAAAAAGGGAAAGTTAAAAAATATAGGAAAATATTTTAAGGATCCCCATTTTTTTAGCTATATTATTTTGATTACTTTCTGCAATCAAGTTTGGAGCGGTTTACATTGAGTTTGTATCTGTTGTGTGCTCTTGTATTGTTGCTTATTATATTATATTATATTATATTATATTATATTATATTATATTATATTATATTATATTATATTATATTATATTATATTATATTATATTATATTATATTATATTATATATTATATTACTGTCAAATATATTATTTAAATATAATTATAATATAATTATATTATAATTAGTATTTAAAATAATTAATTTTAAATTAATTATCCCTATTAGCCAAATATGACCATGTATTATATCAATGTTTGGAATGATGTGTGTTACAGAAAGATTTGGTGTAACATCCAGTCTATTTCTATATTGGATCTTGTAATGATGGAAATTCATTTTCTGAAATGTTTGTTGGGAGAAAAAAGATAATAGAACCTTTAGTGCCTCCTCACTTAAAATTCTCCGAAGTATCATCATACATTGCTTGTCTTGTGATAATTTAAAAAAAAAAAAATCTGAGGAGTCATTTGCCAACATGCCCTTTTCATTTTTGGATAGCATGTTTTCATCATTTTTCCCCTTTTCTTCCCCTTTCATTTTTGTTGTTGCTCATGCTTTCCCCATTTTTAAGAATCATGTTTAAGCGTTAACATTAAACTCCTAGTCTGCTTTTTTTTACATATTTCTCACAGCCATCATTTTATAACATTTTACCTAATGGGCACATATTTTTTTGCCAATGATTTTACTCCATATAAATAACTTTTATAGATTGTTTGCATGAATATATGAATTATTTTTTGTGCTTTTCCTTAATGGAGACATTTTTCTGCAGCTTTTCTTTATTGGAGAACTATATCATAATATTTAGAGTACAGCACATTTTGGAAGAGAACTGAACTTCTATTTGCATTTTGGTTGGAAAGTATTTTTTTTTTCAAAAAAGCAAATTAGACTATGTCTCCCAGAAGCACTTTCCTCATTGAAATCAAATATGGTGCCCCTGATATCACCAACCATAGTCAACTTGTTCTTCTCCTTTCATTTCTCTTTCTGAATAAGATCATCCTTTGGAGGAGCAGCATGCTTGTATATTTGTGGCCTATCTTCCGTAACTATGAAGCATTGAAAGACCATTTTGCTTACATTTCACATCATCCAAGAATTCTCTCCAGGCAAAACACAGGCACTGAAATATTCTCAACGTGTAGCTCAAAGGAGCCAGTGCATAATAATATGAATTGAAAAAGCCAAATTTCTAAGAGGAGCTGTCAAAACTGTATGAGTTCCTCCAGGTTTCCCATCTGCCCATGTAATTTTTATCTTAAAGATATTAGACATAAAATAAACCTGGCACAGACTGAAGCCTTCAACCCACTGTCAATAAAACAGCCTTACTGTACATTTTGGTAATGCTTGCTTGCTTGGATTATTAGAATTCTTTTATTGGCCAAGAGTGATTGGACACACAAGGAATTTGTCTTGGTGCAAATGCTCTCAGTGTACATAAAAAAAGATACATTCATCAAGAGTCAAGAATCATAAGATACAACACTTAATAATAGTCAGAGGGTGCAAAATAAGCAATCAAATAATACTGGGAAACAGTCAATATAAAGATTTTGGAATGCAGCATAATCATTATTTCAGATAACTGCAGCCCTTTCTGCAGATATTCTATTTTGGACAGCAGGAATCAAATTACTTTTTAACTAGATAAGAAAAGACAACCTAATTTGGGAAAACATTTGCTTTATGGCCACCCAGGATTTGAACCCGAGTGGCTTTGCTACCCATCTAATTTTCTATCAATAACACTGATAGTCTCCTGCTTTCTAGCCTGATGATAAAGGCACTAGGCTGGAAAGCAGGAGAGTATGAGTTCAAGTCCAGCCTTTAGTCATGAAAGCCAACAAGATGGCTTTGGGCCAATCACCAGGAGACAGTGAGTTCTAGTCCCATCTTTTCCAGGAAAGCCAACTGGGTGGCTTTGAACCAATTGCCAGGAGACTGTGAATTCTAGTCCCACTTTAGGCATAAAAGCCAACTGGGTGACTTTGAGCCAATCATCAGGAGATGAGTTCTAGTCCCTCCTTAGGCACGAAAGCCAGCGGGGTGACTTTGGGCAGTCATTCTCAACTCACTTCACAGGGTTGTTATTGTGGGGAAAATAGAAGCTGGAAGTGTGTTGGATATATTCACTGCCTTGAGTTATGTGTAAAAAGAATGAATATGGATTACAAATAAATAATAAAACAAAACAAAATCTGTCCCCCTCTATAGGAAGGAGAATCATTCTTCATGCACCTTTACCAGCTTCCAGTTTCACCTACTTGAAAAAGAAATTCCACTTCTGACAGCAAAAGCATAGTCTTCCACGGTTTTGTTTCCCCAGTTGTTGGATTATTTTAATTGTTGGTGGAAATTCTTGATATTTGACCTTCTACTTTTCTTCCTGGAATAAGATCCCATTATCCTTCTGTCCAGCCATCAGTCTCCATGGAGAACAATTGGTTTCTCTCCTCTCTGTAAGAGCATTTTATGAGTAGAGGTGCAATGAATCAAATCTTTCTAAAGCAAGCATTCTCTTTCCATCACACAATGCACAATTACATGTTCCCTCTATGTACACTGCCTCTCATTTATCATAGGATCAGCATTTTCCTGCCATTTTAGATTTCATGGAGAGTGAACAAAATGGCAGTTAAACAATGCTTCCAATTTCACTCAAGCAATTGTTCTTCGTCTATTATAGTAACTGCTTGGCAATAGGTTGCTAAGGATAGGATCCAAGCAAAGTCAAGATTTAAATCCTGTTCATGACTATGGAGGCAGAAAGAAATAAGCACCACTGGCTTAAGTGTCCAACTGAAGTGGATTCAATTTGAGGAAATGCTGACTTTGGTTGGATCATGCTACTTCAGATGTCATGATCAAGCTTAGATCGACAAAATACCTCCTCTTATTCTGATGCATGATTAGAACAGTTTTCCTCAACCTTCACCATTTTAAGATATGCTGGCTGGGGAATTCTGGGAGTTGAAGTCCACACATCTTAAAATGGCAAAAGGTTGAGAAACACTGCAATAGAACAAACCTTCTGCTGGAACGGATGCTTCAGTTCATAAGACCTTAATCGCAGTTTGAGAGTTGGTGAAAATAATTAAAAGATCCCAAGAGTATTTCATCTCTTCTCTCACCCCCTTTACCCCTCTATGCAGATTGAATTCAATTCAGTTCCTTTGTTTTCACTATCTGCTGTAGCTTCAAAATCACCTTTCCTTCTTTGGTTGGTTGGGTCTGATTATTTCTAAAGTAGGTGAGAAAGAAAATCCTAGCTAATCAGTGATTTATTTATTTTTTTTACATTTATTTGTTTGGCTGACTTCTATGCTGTTCATTCTCAGGAGTTGGTCACTTTTGAAGTCACATAAAATAAAATAATAGTCCTCAAGTTACAATCATTAGTTTAGTGACCGTTTGAAGTTGCAAAAGGCGCTGAAAAAAGGGACTTCTGACTGTTTTTCACACTTAGGAACAGTTTGAGTGCAGTACTGCAGGCCAGTTCTGCTGACAGCCAGCTCCCTGCAATTTGGCAGATTGAATCCCACCAGGCTGAAGGTTGACTCAGCCTTCCATCCTTTTGATTGTTGGGGGCAATAGGCTAACTCTGTAAACTGCTTAGAGAGGGCAAATTGGAAATGCAAACAGGGACAAGGTACCTTCTTTCACTCATGGTGGCTATGACTTAGTGCATTTGTAGCTACATAAGGATTCTAGGATGATCCCTCTTATAACTCCTCCCACAGGTTCTGCCCAGTGGTGGGATTCAATTATTTTTTATTCCCAGTTTTGTGGGCAGGGCTTGGTGGGCTTGGTGTGGCTTGGTGAGCGTGGCTTGATGGGTGTGGCAGGGAAAGGTACTGCAAAAACTCCATTCCCATCCCACTACAGAGGGAAGGTTACTGCAAAATCCCATTCCCTCCCCACCCCACGAACCTGGTTCCCAGCTCTGTTCTCCTGTGCAGGGAAACCAAAGAAGACCCAGATGATCAGCTGGGACTCAGGAGGCAGAGAATAAATGGGGTGGGGCCAGTCAGAGGTGGGATTTGCCGGTTCTCCGAACTACTCAAAATTTCCACTACCAGTTCTCCAAAACCTGTCAGAACCTGCTGAATACTACCTCTGGTTCAGCCACTCCTTCTCTCACAAAACTAGAATCTGTGTTGAGATGCAGAAAGGAAACCAAAATCAGACACAGTTGTGACACCATCACTCTCTTTGCAAATTGGTCATCTTTATTTTTTTTAGAGAGGAAGGGCCACTGATGGGAAGACATGGAAGAAGAGAAAGCATCATAGGTCTTCCAAATATATTAGCATTTTAGCATCAGCATCCAATTATCACAGTTTGGAAAATGTACTATGCCATCTAGGTGCTTTTGTTAAGCACATCAGAGTACCTTTTAGAGTTGACCCCTTAAAATGGCATTGTTATTAGCAAAAAACAGGGGTCATCCCGGAGTGCAGAAATATAAAACTATGGAAGGGGGGAAAAAGAAGGAAACAAGTAAATAATTCTAATGAAGGTTGAACATGTCTGGATCTATGGTTATAAGGTTAGAAAAGTAGAGATGGGAATAGAAAACCAGGGATGATGAACAGATAGACTAGTTTATATGAAAAATGCCTTGTGGACTGGCACCCTGATTTAATCAGTTCAGCTGAGTGTGGTATTTGTTTGTTTATAATGCTTCCCATCTCCCTTATATGGCAAGTGTGTGCAGCTTAGAGATAATAAAAAGACAAATAGAAAATAAAGTTTCTTTGGTATTCTGTGAACTTGGTTGTTTTCTTGCAGACATTTCATTACCCAACTAGGTGATACCATCAGGCTAGTTTGGATGATGAAATGAGATCGAAAAAACCCTCCTTTGAACCCCGATGGACAACTATTCTCCTTTATTGGTTCAAATAGAAAAATAATTAAAATATTAAAGCTATGCAAATTCAATTTTCAAAACTATACACATTAAAAGGATACCACTTCTAGAAACATATACAATTCATCTGAGAACAATAAGAACTTTCAGTATCAGTATTCCTATAATCTCCTTTTCTGTAACATTTGGCTTGACAAAGCTTTTCAGATGGTTTGTCACCAATTCTCATCATAGAAACGACCCAGGGGTGGGATCCATCTTTTTTTTACTACCGGTTCTGTGGGTGTGGTTTGGTGGGCATGGCTTGGTGGGCATGGCAAGGGAAGGATACTGTAAAATCTCCAGTCAGAGATGGTTCTCCGAACTACTCAAAATTTCCGCTACCAGTTCTCCAGAACTGGTCAGAACCTGCTGAATACCCACCTCTGCATAGAACCCATTTTACAGGATGAGTTTATAGATGACTGTAGTTTTCTTGCAGAATTTCAGGTGCCAGTGAAATCCACTCTGTTTACCTTTAGGAAGCTGGTTAAATCAGATATCTTCAGACATGAGCCTTGGAGCGCATGTCATGCTATGCATGACTTTGGATGGAACTCAGTCCTTTAAAATTCATTCAAACAAACTTTAAAAATTCTCTTGGAATTCCCAAATCCTACATCGGAACATCTAATTCTAAGTTAAACTTGGACCCTGTATTTCCTTCCTTCTTGTAAATATTTAGGCACGTAGACCCCCAAATATTATTTATTTATTTACACAGTTCAGTCTCCTGACGTGCAAAGAAAAAGGAAGGGAAAAAAATAAGAAAAGAGATCATGAACAGCCTGAAGACAAATTTATAAACAATAAATAAACACACAAACACATGTTCACATGTCCAATAGGGACTCAATCATCCTCCTGCCCCTAAAACCTGGGAGAATAGCCAGGTCTTTAATAGCTTCCTGAATGTCATCAGGATTTAATGTATGTCACAATCCATCAGAGGTCCTAAAGTTTGGGGGGGGGGGGGTTTGAATAAGTAGTAATTATATCAAATATTGAGCATGCTCAATAGATTGCAGATTGACAGAATGAGCCAAATAATCAGCAATTTCACTTAATAATTGCTTGGTAAGTTGTTGTGTTGGGAAGAGTTGCCATGTTCTATCTTGGCAT
This sequence comes from Laticauda colubrina, assembly GCA_015471245.1. Lineage (NCBI taxonomy): Eukaryota > Metazoa > Chordata > Lepidosauria > Squamata > Elapidae > Laticauda > Laticauda colubrina. Next base: position 9,621,018 of record BLBF01000055.1, on the reverse strand, counting down.
TTTGGTGAATACTCATGAAGCCTCAACACCTGGACCAGCTGAAGATCTCTCTTCTCCTCTAATCAAACACACACACACACACACTCAACCATTTTCATGCATGCTTTTTATTATTTGGCTAAGGAATTGCGTGCAAAAAAATCCTGCCCCTTTTGCCGGATGAGTTTATATTTAGCATTCCAAAAGCATACAAATAAGGGCCACCGATGAACCAAATTACCGCACCCTCCTTTCGGTTAAAATAACATCATAAGTCATCCACCAGCATGTTTGGCTTGATGCAGTCAGAAAAAGAAACTCGACAAGGGGGGGGGGGGGGGTTGCCCTTCTCTAGCGATATCCTTGGGAGGGGAGGAGATGAAGAGGAGTGGAAAAGCCAACTCCAACTTGGGATGCATGCCCAGGCTTCTTGATCCATATACTGGCTGCATAGCTGAAGTTAGATAAGGCTTGGGTTGAACCTGGGGAGGGAGGCAGGAATGTTGGAGGCTAAGGGCTGTGTAGAAAAGTCAGTTCACTCTCCCACCCCAACCAAGCCAGCTCCATTCAATCTGATATCTCGTTTCATTAAGACAGGGGTCCCTGAACTTGGCAACTTTAAGATTTGTGGAGTTCAACTCCACAAGTCTTAAAGTTGCCAAGTTTGGAGACCTCTGCATTAAAGACATACAGGTAGTGCTCAACTTACGAACAAAAGATTGGGAACAGGATTTCCATGGCTGAGCAAGATGGCTGTTAAGTGAATTGTGCTCAATTTTATGATCTTTTTGTCATAATTGATAAGTGAATCATGCAGTCGTTAGACAAATCCAGTTTCCCTCATTGGCTTGGCTTGTCAGAAGCCCCTGGGAAGGTCACCAATGGTGATGGCATGGCCTAGATTTTCATCATTTGATTGTGGGGATGCTGCAACGGTTGTAAGAGTAACGATTGGTTCTGTAAGTCACTTTTTTCAGTGTGATTGTAATTTCAAATAGTGACTAAATGTATGGTTGTAAGTTGAAGATTATCTGTAGTCAACAGATATATGCAAATATTTTCTTAGGTATTGAACTATATTCTCACCAACGATCTATGGCAGGGGTCTTCAAACTTGACAGTTTTAAGACTTGTGGACTTCCAACTCCCAGAATTCCTCATCCAGTCATGTTAGCCCAGGAATTCTGGGAGCTGAAGTCCACAAGTCTTAAACTTGCCAAGTTCAGGGACCCCTGTCTTAATGAAACGAGATATCTTTCATGGGTATTCTCCAAAATACCAGGATAGAACACTGCAACTCCTCCCAACACAACAACTTACCAAGCAATTATGAAAATCTAGGCAACTGGTGTGGCCATGCTATCACCATTGGTGACCTTGACAAGCCAAGCCAATGAGTGAAGATGGATTTGCTTAATGACTGTATGATTCATTTATCAATTTTGACAAAAAGGTCATAAAATTGAGCACAATTCACTTAACAGCCATCTTGCTCAGCCATGGAAATTCTGTTCCCAATCTTTTGTTCTCAAGTTGAGAACTACCTATATGTCTTTAATGCAGAGTCTCCAAACTTGGCAACTTTAAGACTTGTGGACTTTTTTAAGACTTGTGGAATTGAAGTCCACAAGTCTTAAAGTTGCCAAGTTTGGGAACCCCTATCTTAATGAAATGATATTTGGTCTATGGCTTGGTCTATGGCTTAGTCTATGGCTTGGTCTATGGCTTCCCTGGCGGCTTGCATATAATTTTTGATTCATGACTTAGTGATCATTCAAAGTTATGACGGACCTCCCCGGTACTGAAGTTCCAATGGCTTCCTCCCCCACCCCCTTTCATGGTCACACAACCACGTATTGGCACCCAACATGTGTTTGTGTGACCATGAAGAGCGAGAAGCCATTGGAACTTCAGAACTGGGGAGATCCATCATAACTCACCAACTGACCTTCATGAACGGCTTTTGCAGCACCCTGCAGTCAGATGACTTCATTTTATGATTATTTTAATGCCATTTTTGCTTTACAACTGTGGTGTTTAATTAACAACCAATGTTGATTAAATTGTGTGCGTTTCATGTTCTACAGGGTGGGAAACGTTGAACATCCACATGATTTTCGGATCTGAGCTTTTCCTGAGGAGATATCCCAAGTTATATCTCAAAATGGCAGGTGTGTGTGGTCTGCTTTATGACCATCACAACTTAGGACCCATATAGGCATGCTCCATTATAGTCATAAGCCGAGGACTACCTGTAATTAAATTCAAAGGCAAGATGTTATGGAGAAACTTTTTATTTTTTTAAATTGGGAAAATGTGAGCAAGCAAGGAAGCATTAGAATTATGGGAAGTATGTAAGAGAACACAGCAGGATATGCAGGAGGCCTTCTTTAAAATGAGCTTATAAATAACCATCAGAGAAATTCAAAAGAAGCCCTCAAATCACCTGAGCAGAAGGAAAAAAAATGGAAGCTTTGTTTTCAGGGGGAGAAAAGTTTGCTGAAGATACAGGGCTGAAGTTTAGGTAAGCCAATTTGGTCTAGTGCAGGGGTGTCAAACTCATGTCATCATGGCGGTGTCACGTGATGTATCGGACATGGGCCTGGCTTCACTAAACCAGACATGGGTGTGGCTCATCCAGGGAGTTTGAAAGCCATGGTCTAGCAGTTGACATGGGCTAGAAAGTGGAAGGCAGTGAATTCAAATCCCACCTTTGTCAAGAAAGTCAGCTGGGTGACTTTGGACCAGAGGTGGTTATTCAGCCGGTTCTGACTGTTTCTGGAGAACCGGTAGCAAAAATATTGAATAGTTCAGAGAATCGGCAAATCCCACCTCTGACTAGCCCCGTCCCCATCTATTCTCTGCCCTCCAAGTCCCAGCTGATTGGCTGGGTCTTCTTTTGTTGCCCTGCATAGGAGAACAGAGCTGGAAAGTAGGTTAGTGGGGTGGGGAGAGAATGGGGATTTTGCAGTAACCTCTCCCCTGCCACACCCACCAAGCCAATCCCACCAAGCCACACCCACAGAACCGGTAGTAAAGTTTTTTTTTTTTAAATTCCAGCACTGTTTTGGACCAATCACCAAGAGACTCTGACTTCTAATCCCGCTTTAGGCATTAAAGCCACTTGGAAGACTTTGGCCATCATTTTCTCTCTCAACCCAATTCACCTCACAAGGTTGTTGTTGTTGAAAAAATAGAAGGAGGAAGTCAGTGGTGGGATTCAATTTTTTTTTGCTACTGGTCCTGTGGACGTGGCTTGGTGGCCATGGCGGAGGAAGGATACTGTAAAATCTCCAGTAAAGAGGTGGTATTTTCCGGTTCTCCAAACTGCTCAAAATTTCCGCTACCAGTTCTCTAGAACTGGTCAGAATCTGCTGGATACCACCTCTGGAGGAAGTAGTACTAGGTACCTTGAGTTATTTGTAAAAATAAGAAAGGTAGGCTGTAAGTAAATAAATATAACAGGGTGGAGGAAACTGATTCAATAAAAGCTGGATCATTCAAAGACTTTATCTGTAGGTATTCAAGCTTTTGGTTCCTGACATTGCAAGTGTAATGGAAAAAAAAAAACCCAATCACTGTCATAGAAGATATAATATTTGAAAAATTTGAAATGGCCAGTTTGAGACAAGGAAGCATCACATATTTTCTGCTTTCTTAAGCAGCCTTAAATCATAGCCATGTGTTCTATCCAGTCACTCATGCAGCAATTCAAATTCACCCGTTTGGGGCATTTTGTTATCCCTATTCTCTCATAAAGGATTGCATGGTTTATTTTTATTTTTTTTAAATGCTAATTGTGATACTGAAGTTGGGCAGAGACAGCCTTTCAAAATTATCAACATGAAAGAGAGACTGAGTTGATGATTTATCCAATTTGTTGGTGTTGTTTTGGGTGAAAAAGAACCTTTCCAGAAATTTCTCAAAGATGGGACTTCCTCTCAGCAGTGATGGATGTAACAAAAATATGAGAAAGATGAACATAGATTGAAATATAAGACATTTGTACACACATTATTTTGGCCAAGTCATAACTAAGTAATTGCAGAAAAACCACATTTTGATTTTGCCTTGTTTGAATAGGTAGTCCTCAACTTATGACTCTAAGGGAGCCCAGAATTTCTATTGTGAGACATGACCATTGTCAATCCAGGCATCTATGTGACCAAACCAATTTTATGGGGTTGTGTTTTTTTTTTTTTCAGTAGTCATGAAACAAACACAGCGGTCACAAAGTTAATCAAGGCTATGGGTGTTCTTTTGCTGGAAACCAACCAAAAAGGCCAGAAACTTGCAACAAAATAATGTCATAAATTGCAATCACACGATCGCAGAATGTTGCAACCAGTCGTAAAAATGAACTCGTTCCCAAGTCCCCGAAATGCAGTCATATGATTGCGTGTATGCATCTGTGTGTGTTGTCTGTGTGTCTATTCCCATCAGAATTCCAGAACTGGGCCATGAATAAAATAAAGCAGAGTAGAGTAGAATAGAAGCACAGCACAGCACAAAACAACACAGCACAGAACAGAACGGAACAGAACAGAATAGAATTCTTTATTGGCCAAGTGTGATTGGACACACAAGGAATTTGTCTTGGTGTAAATACTCTCAGTATGCATAAAGGAAAAGATACATTCATCAAGAGTTGAGAATCATAAGGTCCAACACTTAATAAGAGTTATAGGGTACAATAAGCAATCAAATCATACAAGGAAACAGTCAATATAAATCATAAGATACAAGCAACAAAGTTACAGCCATACAGTCACAAGTGGGAGGGGATGGGTGATAAGGAGTGATGAGAAGATTTATAGTAGTGCAGACTTTGTAAATAGTTAGACAGTGTTGAGGGAATTATTTGTTTAGCAGAGTGATGGTGTTTGGGGAAAAAACTGTTCTTGTCTCTAGTTGTTCTGATGTGCAGTGCTCTATAGGGTCGTTTTGAGAGTAGGAATTGAAACAGGATGTGAGGGGTCTGTAAATATTTTCACAGCCCTCTTTTTCACTCGTGCAGTATACAGGTCCTCAATTGAAGGCAGGTGGGTAGTAATTGTTCTTTCTGCAGTCCGAATTATCTTCTGAAGTCTGTGACTGTCCTCTTGGGTTGCAGAGCCAAACCAGACAGTTATAGAGGTGCAGATGACAGACTCAGTCATTCCTCTGTAGAACTGGATCAGCAGCTCCTTGGGCAGTTGGAGCTTTCTGAGTTGGCGCAGAAAGAATGCCTTTTATTGGGGAGACTGTTGTAACTTTGAATGATTGCTAAGTGTCCAGTTGTTAAGAGAGGACTAGCAGTACTTTCTAAAGACTTTTTCTCATCTAGTTTAGCACAAACCAGTAAAAAAAAGGGGGTGGGTGAGAGAGACCCTCTCAGGTTATCAATAATTTATGTACTAATCTATGCAGCACTTTTTATTTCAAGTTTTGGAACATGTGAAGATGTTCAGGGAAACATATGTCAGCCACTTCTTAAATTAAATGCTTGTTTTTCTGTACATGGACACATAACCCTGATAATGCTTGATCTTCTCCAATCTTGGAAGCTAGGCAGGATCAGTTCTGGGTAGTATTCAGGAGACCATCTGGGGATATAAGGTGCTATAGGCTTGAGAGGCAGTTTGGTGTACAGATCCTCCTGGACTTACAACTGTATTGACACCGCCATTATGGTTCAAAGTAATGAACGGTGGAGTTGATTCCCTGGTTTGGTCTACTTATCAGAGGTGACAGGAGGAAATGAAATCCTCTGCATGCTGCCTTGAGTTTGTAAATCATCAATACAATAGAATTCTGTGTTGGCCCAGTGTGATTGGACACACAAGGAATTTGTCTTGGTGCAAATGCGCTCAGTATGCATAAAAGAAAAGATACATTCATCAAGGGTCAAGTATCAAAAGGTCCAACACTTAATAATAGTCATAGGGTACAATAAGCAATCAAATCATACTAGGAAACAATCAATATAAACCATAAGGATACAAGCAACAAGGTCACAGTAATACAGTCACAAGTGGGAGTAGATGGGTGATAGGAACAATGAGAAGATTAATAGTAATAGTAGTGCAGATTTTGTAAATCGTTGGACAACGTTGAGGGAATTATTTGTTTAGCAGAGTGATGGCGTTGGGGAAAAAAACTGTTCTTGTGTCTAGTTGTTCTGGTGTGCAGTGCTCTATAGCATTGTTTTGAGGGAAGGAGTTGAAACAGTTTATGTCCGGGATGTGAGGGGTCTGGAGATATTTTCACAGATATTTTAACCCTCTTTTGGACTTGTGCAGTGTACAGGTCCTTGATGGAAGGCAGGTTGGTAGTAATTGTTTTTCCTGCAGTCCTAATTACTCTCTGGAATCTATGTCTGTCCTATTGGGTTGCAGCACCAAACCAGACAGTTATAGAGGTGCAGATGACAGACTCATTCATTCCTCTGTAGAACTGGATCAGCAGCTCCTTGGGCAGTTGGAGCTTTCTGAGCTGGCACTGAAAGAACATTCTTTGTTGTGCTTTTTTGAGGCAAGATATAAATCTAATACTGCGGAAATTTAAAAAACGAACAACATCCACAGGAACTTTGCTGCTTTCATAAACTTTGATATGCATATACCATCAAAACAGTGTCAATTCTTAGAGACCACAGAGGGAGATTTTTCTCCATGAAGATCTGTCCCTAATAGGGTCCTTCAGCTCTTCCCACAGTGCCTTTATATCAGGGGTCTCCAACCTTGGCCACTTGAAGCCTGGAAGACTTCAATTCCCAGAATTTCCCAGCCAGCTTTGCTGGGGAATTCTGGGAGTTGAAGTCCACCAGTCTTCAAGTGGCCAAGGTTGGAGACCCCTGCTCTATATCACCACTGTAACCGAGTCCATCCTGTTCTTCTCTTTTTTCCCCAACCTTTTCCAAAATTACAGCTTTTTCCAGAAAGCTAGGTCTTCCCATAAAAGTAGTCCTCAACTTACAACCAGGCATTTATTCATTCATTTCGTGACCTCTCAAAGTTACAGCAGCCTTGAAAAAAGTGACTTACAACCATTTTTCACACTTACAGCCTTTAGAGCATCCCCCAATTTTGATCAGGTGATCAAAATTCAGCCGCTTGGCAAATGGGACTCATATTGACAACAGTTGCAGTGTCCTGGAATCATATGTTCACCTTTTGTGATCTCCTGACAAACAACGTCAATGGAGAAGGCAGATTCACTTAACAATGTGTTTACTCACTTGATAACTGCACTTAACAACTGCAAGGAAGGTTGTGAAATAGGGGCAAAACTCACTTAACAACTATTGCTTAGCAATAGAAATGTTGGCTCAATTGTGGTCCTAAGTCAAGAACTATCATGGTTCAGTTGTGACCCAGTGAAGGTGTGCAGGCCACCAATCTCCTTGCCACCCAAATGACAATGGCTACTAACCTGCCTTCAATTGAGGACCTGTATGCTGCACGAGTGAAAAAGAGGGCTGTGAAAATATCTACAGACCCCTCACATCCTGGACATAAACTGTTTCACCTCCTTCCCTCAAAATGACGCCATAGAGCACTGAACACCAGAACAAATAGACACAAGGACAGTTTTTCCCTGAATGCCATCACTCTGCTCAACAAATAATTCCCTCAACACTGTCCAACTATTTACAAAGTCTGTACTATTATTACTATTTATCTTCTCATCACTCCTCATCACCCATCGCCTCCCACTTGTGACTGTATATTTGTCAATTGTATCCTTATGATTTATATTGATGGTTTCCTTGTATGATTTGATTGCTTATTGTACCCTGTGACTATTATTAAGTGTTGGACCTGATGATTCTCAACTCTTGACGAATGTATGTTTTCCTTTATGTACACTGAGAGCATTTGCACCAAGACAAATTCCTTGTGTGTCCAATTACACTTGGCCAATAAAGTATTCTATTCTATTCTATTCTATTCTATTCTATTCTATTCTATTCTATTCTGTATTTGCACAGGAAGCTTGGTTACATTTTCTAAGGGAAAACCATGCTTTTTTTGGCTCCAGCCTTCTTCAGCAACACATTGGAAGCAAAATTGTAGTGAGAAACCTTCCCCAGATAGTAAGCAGATCATCTTGGAGCTGGAACGAGGAGAGTAGATGGAGGATTACATCAAAACAATAGCCCACCATCGTTGCATATCCTCTATTCCTTGAGAGTTTCCATCTACAGGTAGTCCTTGACTTACAACCACAACTGAGCCCAAAATTTCCATTGCTAAGCAAGACAGCTATTAACTGTTGCCTTTTTTTTATAACCTGCTGGCCACAGTTTGTTAAGTGAATCACTGCACGTTGTTCAGTGGCTTCTCTTGGCTTTCCTTGTCAAAAGAAAAGGGTCAAAAGTTAATCCCATGACCCCGGGATACAGCCACTGTCATAAGTATGAGCCATTTGCCAAGCATCCAAATTTTGATCATGTGACCATGGAGATGCTACAATATACACCCAGAGGGCGGGGGGAAGATCAGGGTCAAGGGGGAAATGAATGATGTATTTTAGAGTCGGCTGCACCCAGCTAACACTGACATGGTCACTCCTAATAAATCATTTTTTTTTACTCTGAGAGATTCCACTAGAGACTTATGATTTGAATGGGGGTGGATTTATTGAAGCCCTGACAGCTGTAAAGTGTGAAAACTGGTCCTAAGTCACTTTTTCAAATGCTGATATAACTTTGAATAGTTACTAAATGGATTATTGTAAGTCGAGGATTACCTGTGTATTGAATAAAATGTATTGTCTTGGGAGGGCGGGGGCGGCAGGGTGGTTTGCACAAAATTTGGCATCTTACACCCAGAGTCATTACCTGATTACATTCCAGCCTGCCAAATCATCATATGAATTATTTGCAAACAGCAAAAGTAGCCAGGAATGTGCTTGCAGAAACAGCAGAATTGCTTCGCTTGTCTTAAATTACGAGTCATGGAACTCCTAAGATGCACGCAACCTTCATGGACAGCTCCTCAATTTAACTCTCTCTCAAATTAATATTTTGAGGTGAGAAACCCACCTCAAGTATCTGTGGAGCAACCACTAGCTGAGACCCAGCTTGTCGTAGCCCATAAGACTTAGGAGAACAAAAAACCAGGAGAGACCAGGATTCTTGCCTTGGACACCAAGTCAGCTGGGTGGCTGTGAGTCAACCCAGGGGGTGGGATTCCAAAATTGTTTACTACGGGTTCTGTGGGCGTTGCTTCATGGGCATGGCTTGGTGGGCATGGCAGGGAAAGGATACTGCAAAATCTCCATTCCCTCCCCACTCCTGGGGCAAGGTTACTGCAAAATCCCTATTCCCTCCCCATCCCACTAACCTGCTTTCCAGCTCCGTTCTCCTGTTCAGGGCAACAAAAGAAGACCCAGCCGATCAGCTGGGACTCAGGAGGCAGAGAATAGAGTTGGGGATGGTATTTGCCAGTACTCCAAACTACTGGAGATTTCCACAACTGGTCAGAGCCTGCTGAATGCCACCTCTGAGCCAGCCTCTCCCTCTGAGCCTTATGAAGGCAGCAATGGCAAACCTCTGAAAACCTGCCAGGAAAACTGCGGGGACCAATCGCCAGGAGTCAAAAACTGGCTTGAAGTCACACCAACACACAGCCTCTAGTTAGACAAATGGAACATCCTTACTTTTACAAAAGTAGGAGGAACAGAGGTGCCTAAGCGTAGCCTTAACATCACTATTGTGTGAGGCTGGCTTAGTAGAATAAAGAATTACATGGTGCGGTGGAACAAGAGAAGGGAAAAGAGGTGTCTCTTTCAAACTGAAAGAGGTGCTTATAAATCATGATCTCAGTTATGGTTTAAGTCTGGCTTGGTAATGGTTGCAACATGCCTACTTTATCCTCTTGGTCCTCGGTGGTTTCTCATGTCCAAAAGTTCAGTTTTTAGAGTTGAAAACGGGGACCAAGGCAACTTTTAAAGAGTTTTGAGGAAAGTGAGAGGGGGGGGGGCATGGATTATTTCCCTCGCCCCCACCCCACCTAACCCACCCCGCTTGTGGGAAGGGTGGCAGTGTTGCTGAACTGTTTCGTAGCACTTTGTTGGGCAAAGCAGTGAAACCGACAGAGTGAGTGACAAGTTGTTTACAGGTTTCCTTGAAGGGGCCTCTGGTATATTTCAGTCTGTCAAAGTTGCTTTTCTTTTGGTAGAACAATGCGTGATTGTTGTGTAGGGTAGAGATTTTTTTTTTCTCTCTTCCCTGCACAGAGTGAGAGGGAGTCTTTTTTTTCCCCCTTCCTTTTTGAAGACTAAGTGTGTGGCGGGGAATAATACACTGATACTCACAGGCACAAAGTATTAACACATTACCATTCAGTGCAATAAAAATATGATTCTAGGAATGCAAATGGGACACAATCTCTCCTTCTCTCTCTCCTCACTTTCTCTTCTCTCCCTTCTTTCTCTCCTCTTTCTTTCCTTCTCTCTCCTCTCTCCTTTCTTTCCTTCTCTCTCTCTCCTCTCTCTTTTCTTTCTTTCTTTCTTTCTTTCTTTCTTTCTTTCTTTCTTTCTTTCTTTCTTTCTTTCTTTCTTTCTT